>WAAB01026077.1:0-38423 GCA_013389865.1 Piaya cayana | reverse complement strand
CAACCATGCCAGGTGCAACAGGCAAAATCTGAAAACTTACTGCAAAATCTGCAAAACTTACTTTCAAAATCTGAAACTTACTGCAAGAAATTTTTCAGATACATTTTGCCAAACTACACTATTTCTACATTACACATGGTGCATCTAATGAAAAAGTACTATTTAATAAAAGTAACTATCTTGAATTTCATGTTAAGTAAGAGAGCAGAGAAATAACCTATTACTGTTTAGTTACCTATGTTGAAGTAATCTCTGAAAGTAGAGTATTTTACTAACTACAAGAGCTAGTGTATTTAATATTTCATATGAGATGTCAAAAAATTGGCATCCTTAAACAATATCTAAGGTACTTACTCATCACTACAAGTAAAAAGGCTATTTTAAACAGAGAACACTCATGAAGATGTTTTTTCAAGTCACCCCAGAACAAAAATAAATCTGTACACATACAGGCAGGCATTAGTTTCAGCTGTGATCTCAACTGTACAGAAACTGAAACATTATCTTCCATATCGTTCATATAAATACTAAAAATATTTCTGAAATGCTTCTGAAACTAAATCACTTTCCGAGAAGAGGATCATTACTTTGCAATCACCTTCTGTGGAATATGTGAAACTATTTTAAAAGTTATTAATTCATGACATAGTTTACTTTTGTTTCTCAGGTATCAGAGATTTGGTTTAATATATTTTTAAAGCATTTGAAAATACTTCCAGAGGATTTTAATACCTTTTCTCTCAGACTGAAAGTCCAAATTTCAATTGGTCACACAATACATAGGTAATATGCAAATCTCCTCAAAAACTTTAAACAGGGAGCTAAGACTAAGCATAAATGGGAAATAAAATCTCAGTCTTAATAACTACTACTTCTTCTGCCTCTCCATAGCAGAATTTCAGAGGGCTCTGCTCCACCATGCAAAAGCCAGCAAGAGGAAAAGCCACTCTCAAGAGGAAAGGAGCAACTCTCAGACCTGGATCTAACAAAACATGTCAGTGCTGGACAGGAGAGCAGGTTGGGCTGCTTTCTGTTCCACGCTCAGCATCAAGCACCCTTCACTCATTTGGTTTTTATCATTTCTTGGAATCTAATCATCACTGTATTTTGTGTGTGTGTACTATGGTAATTCTAGCATAGGTCAGATTAAAATAAAACAAATACATCTGGGTTTTTTCTGAGATTATAAAAAATGTGAAAAGCCAAGTTCCTCACACATTCCTCAGATGCAGATGGGTTATCTCAAATATGACCACTGGACTAAAAACACTGATCAAGCATAGCCATATTTCCTGCTTCCACATAGCTGTCCCTCCCAATACTCTGTGGGTGAAGATTTACAGCTCTTGTCCCTGTGCACACTTTGTGCTTTAGGAAGTCCCATGATGCAGCCAGAGAGGACAGCAAACAATCTTTTTGGCAAATGGCGCTTTGTGATCGCTTTCCCAAGGAGTTTAAACAATTATTTTTCTTTTTTCATTTTACAGCGGAGGAAAAGAAAAGACACAGACATCACACACACTGGACACTCCTGCAGGAGTCACCTGGAGATGGCTAAAGAAATACAAGTTTAATCCGCAAAAATATAGTATTAAGTTCTTTAACAAAATACACACTTTTGCAGATCTTGGTAGCAAGACCCAAACTGGAGGATAAAAGCCTTTGTATGAACAGAACAAACAAAAATTCTTGAATCAAAATTCACTTGGCAGCAGGAGGCTGAAAAGAAATTTCCTACTGATTTACTGCACGCCGACTTGCTTGTCTAGCTCTTTGAAATGGCAATCTAGCATTAGTGTGAGGAGAGCAAGAGGGAAAATTGCTGCATAAGTGGCAGGTTTGTCATTGTTTGACAATTCTAGAGTTCACCAGAAACTTCTAAAAGGATCATCTCTAATTCCCTGAAATTACTAATAATCACCCAAGTGAATGGAAAACAATTATGAAGAAAACTGAATGCTTCCAAACGCCAATTTGCTGTATATCCTGAATTAATATTGCATAAGCATTTTTAGTCTCTTGATATAAAAGCAAAGTGATGAAGACTTAGGCCCACAGGCATGCCTGCATAGCTTTTCTTATAGAACATTCTTTTTTTATATATATTTTGTCATCATACTTACTATTTATGTGGTGGCTTACATCTTTAACCTAATTTTCTTTCAAAAAATACCCCCAACTGTAAGGTAAACTGTCTTCTGCATTGAAGGTTCAACAATAAGCAGTCACACTACAACAGCGTGAAGCCCCCTAATCCAGCCAGAAATACACACTGTTTTGTTAAGTCAGACCACATTTGAAGCCACTGTTGCAAAATAGTCTCAAGAAATTTTTATGGTACATAGCAGTAGGCCATGAAGTAAAGAAGAGAAATATTCAGGGAATAAAAATGGGCTCAATTTGTCCAGTTTGTACCCGAGCCAAAATAGATCAGTTTCTGTTAAAGGGTCAAGAAAGTTAAAAAGTTAATGCAGAATTTTTAACAGCCTCAGTTTCCTGGGTGGCAGCTCAGTTGCCAGCCAGTCTCACAGGAGATCCACACCAGTCCAAGCCAAACTTCATAGTAAAACTTTTTTTTCCTTTAAAAAAAACCAACCAAACAAACAAAAAAACCACTCTCACCATCTACAAAGAAAACATAGTATGGATTAATGAGAAACAAGGTTGCTGGAGGGTTTCCAGGAGGAAAGGGCACTAATGCAGCACAACTAGAGTGACTGACTGTGTCAGATAGGATGGGAAGACCACAGAACCAGATGGAATGGACACCGTAAAAAGGGAGAGGTGGTGCAGCTGGGAAAACTGCACCAAAAGAAAATGTTAAGAAAATAAATACAGAAGAAAAATGAAATTGGAAAAGCACAAGTCCAAGCACATAAAGAATCATTTGCTACACAGACTGCAGCACTACAGTGAGACTCCAAACAAGCCTCCTAACTCAAATCCTGAAGATACCCTGTGATCATCCTGTCAAACACCTATATAAGCCTAGGTACACCATACAATAATGTCTGCATTTAGGCTTTTAACTTGTGTTGGAAATACAGAAAAATATTGACTTCAATTTTAAGACTTGAAGAGACAAAGAATCCATCACAGCCCCAGGACTGTCATCTTTAAAGCTCTGCAATTCAGTGAATGTCTTCTATGTCTAAGACAGCCACAGTTTGTGTTTCAGGAAAGGTAATTCGAAATGTCATCATGCACTTATACAAATCTAACGTTACACACAATACCAATTTTCATTTTGTGATTAACACTTGAGAAATAACAAAAGTGCAATCATGTGGGATTTATCCTTCCTTTTCATGTCTTTAATGGTTTTGTGCAGTTTCTGGCACACACCAGGTCTGAGATTCTACAGATAAGATTTCCAAAGAGAGAGAATGGCAGAGAGGGAGGGCAGTGGAAAACTACTCACTTCTCTCTCAATCATACATCATTAACATGGCTCCTAGGGTAATTATTTAAATGGCGAAGTAACATCAAGGAAACAGTTATGTATTTTTATTTGTCCCCAGAGAGGTATACATTCCCAGCACTAGCTCATCTTTTTTTCTCCCTGCTTCTGATCACAGGTTGATATGAAGTGGTTGTCTCCTTTCTAAAACTTCCACAAGGCATCAGGTTAACCCAGCTGCACCAAGTTCTCAATCTGGAAGTCAGAAAATGGAAACAGAAGGAAGAAGCATCAAGTCAACAGCTAACTTTCTCTCGGGTAAAATCATTATCACCATCACAAATGCTGAGTATCTCACGTTCTGCAGCTTGATAACTCCAGACAGAAAGCATAAAGCAATCAGTAGCCCTACCTTTGACATGTCCCCACTTTCATTGTTAAAAATGATCCTTCAGATGTCTTAAAGCAAATGAGAGAAAAGCAGTGGGGGAAAATCATGTAAGGAAATACAGAATTTATATTGCAGTTCAAGTGTAAAAAGCTAGGAAAGTATTTATGGCTTAAATCAAAGAAATACATTTAATTTGGCTGGCTAAGGCGAAAATTAAACTCTGAATTAAGCAAATCTATGAATGAAAATTAGCATCCACCTTGCTAAAACTATGACTTTAAGATCAAGAACTTCTTCCAAGGTAAGATCAAGCAAACACCATATTTTCTTTACACGTTACATATGCCTCAATTGCTTCCAATTGTTTTTACAAAAGGATGAAAAACATAAGTACAGATTTGCTTATGAAAGCCATCATTTCTGATATAGCATGAGATGCATTATTGGATTTAATTACTAACTAAACTTACTAATTTCTACAAAATGTGTGGTAAATGAAATGCCTTCCTCCCACAGAGGTCTGAAATTCTGTTCCTTTCTGAGGAAATTCTAACTATGTACCAATCTTATCTGCTTTCATGCAGAAAACACTGAATACCTCTTGTCCTAGACTCAAGGCATCTGCCAGACCTGAGAGGCATAAAGTAGAGAAAAATAAAAACATCGATTCACAAGGACTCAGTGCCTGTTAAGCATGATTGCATTTGCAGAAAAATCTTGAAAGCACATGTACTCAGAAAATATTTAAAACATCTGGTGAAACCTGGGTGAGGGGAGGGGGGGAATACAAGCCCATAACATGAGAACAAATTAAAATACTGAATTAAAAATATTTTTCACCCCTAGTAAAACATTCCAACTTTGAAAAAGAAAATGGAAATAACTGGAGCAAAACCCTAGCCCTGGGAGAATTCAGAAACTGAAGCCGGTACGTGGCACGCACACAGCACAGAACAAATTGCACAGTACCAGTGAAGTTGATGTACTGCCTTGAGGGTTTGAAGAGTAATTTAATATTCAATCCAGCCCATAATATGGATCCCATGCAAAGAATTCACAGCCACAAATTCATTCTGGTGAGATGCAGAATGGAGTAAGATTCCTAGAAGCCTGCTTGTGCAGCAGCAGTCACATCAGGTAAATAGTGCATAAATATCGATACTACAATACCCCAGACTCACAGCCATTGAGAACTTAAAAGAAATTCTGATATAAAAGTTCCAATGAGTTCAGTATGCACACACACCATGCTCCTCTATGATCTCATCCCACTGGGCACACACGTGGCTGCCACAACGAACAGGGTACTGGGTCTGAGCTCAGCAAAGCACCCACTGCCCTGAGCATCACTACCCTGCCTGCAGCCTGGGGGACATTTCCAGGCACAGCCACCCTGTAGCCAGGCAGCAGACCATTCACTCCCAGCACCACTGAGGACATGGGTCACGCACTGTTCTGGTACTTTTATTTTCCATAGGCTTTCTGGATTTGTTGCCACCATAACATATTACATAGATAAACTGCCAAGAGACACACACAATTTCAGATATACTCTTGAACTACCACAAGAGATACGTAGACCAAGCTGTGATAAATGGGTAAAAACTGGTATAAATTGGAGATGGGCAGATTTAGACTGGACATTAGGAGGAATTTTGTCACCCTGAGAGTGGTGAGACACTGGAACCGATTGTCCAGGCAAGTTGTGGATGCCCCATCCCTGGAGATGTTCAAGGCCAGTCTGGATGGGGCCTTGAGCAGCCTCATCTAGTGGGATGTCCCTGCCCATGGCAGGGGGGTTGGAACTAGATGATCTGTAATGTCCCTTCCAATCCAAACTATTCTATGATTCTATGATAAGCAAACATCTATGCACATTTGCAGCTGCAGTTCCACTGAAGCTTTTCCACCCTTCACTTTTGGGGGGCTAGGTTTTGAAACAGCTCCTTTTCATCCTCTTTCCCTCCATTACTCTTCACATGTGACTCTTCCTCCTCTTTTTCCTCCTCTGGCTCCTGGAGACAGCCCTGCTCAGCCAGTGCTCTGGCAGGGGCCTCTCCCCAAGTCCTCAGCTACATGTCTCGCACCCCTGGTCGCTGCCCAAGTACAAACTAGAAACATTATCTCAGTACCAGCATTAACTCCAAATAGATTTCTCCCTATCCTTATGGGCAGACAAAGGGACAATTATTATTCCCTGTAATGTTATGTCTTAAGCAACATAGCAAAGAGCTATGGGAAAGCAGAATTACGGGAAGACTCTGTCCACTTACGTTTTATTACTTTAAAGGTGAACTAAAACAGAGGTAGAGGTAAATCATCTACATGTACCATAATCACAGAAATATTGCCTACTACGTCAAACTAGAGCAGTAACTTTATTCACTCACTTAATGGATATTTCTCATGGATAAATGTCACACAGTTCATTTGAAAAATCAGTTCCATAACTGTTCCACTACAGCACTCCTAGTGAGCCCTTCATTTTTATTTATTTTTCAATGAGTCAAGAACCCAACTACAATTTTAAATAAAACATGAAAAAACTTCACTGTGCAAGACCCTTCAGATGGAAATCATAAGGAAAGTCAGGCAGTGCTTGACCTAAAATCCTTCTGTCTTCTAATGAAAATACTAGACCTTAAAATGGTTTGGAATAGAAGAAGCTAATGTCATTTTTATATTTGGTGGGGGAAGTTTTCATATGCAGATAACATTTCTGAGATTTTTGTTCCAAAAATCCCAAAAGCAGAGATATCAAGAGGGGACTTGCCAAAAACCATGGAAATAATAATCTGCACATCACATTTTCATATACCTCAGAACTGGTCACTTGTTTGTCTCTCATCAATAGAGATTGGCCAGTGCAGTTAATCTGAGCCATGCTCCATCTCAACCTGAACTAAACCATAAAACAAGTCAGATTTACTCACCCTAAGTGTCAATTCCTCTCCAGGAATGAGAAACTGGACTGACTTGAGTATTCAGCTCAGATGCAGAACTTGAAGTCTGTTGGTATTAATCTCATACATCGTGTCAGCCCAGCAACTGCCAAGAGTCCCAATTTTTCCTCCAGTTGTGAATCGTGCTCTACAGGGAGTTGAATTAAATCCAGCTCCTCAAGATAATTTTTTAATGACTGACCAAAATTTGCTTTGAGAAATTTAGTCCCAGCTCAGACACAATTTTCAGAAGCTAACAGGATAGCTTGGTAAGACAGACTTTGTACAGCTCTTTATGGTACGCATGAATGTAGGATATCTTATCTTAACCTAAGCACCACTTTCTGCTTTTCTTTGTAAACCCACAAGGTCCCCAACTCCCTTCCCACATAGACAATCACTTCCAGTTTCTATAAATCCAAAGATGTTGACAGAATCAATTACCTAAATCCATAATGGAAGCAAGAAACACAGACCTGGAACACAGCCCAAGTTCATATCCACCTCCAATCCCAAAAAGCCAAGCTCTACCATTAGCCAGGGTGGTGAAAGCTCCCCCAGTGACGTGGCCACTGTCTGACAAAAGGAGACCCTTCTTGCAGACCAGCAGGGGACACTGAGCTGCACTGAGCAAAGTGGAGCTCAGGAGAGCAGGCAGTGGGCTTGTGCCTCTGCTCATCTCAGACCAGGATCAAGAACTCAAACCAGCCTTGTCACATCCACTATATCTACTGGGGTCAAAATCTCTGTAGAAAAGTTCTGCTAAATAGATATGCTTGATTCTCATGCTGAATGCTTAATTCACCCCTGACATAAACACACAGCATTCCTGGAGATGGAGCTCATCTTCCTTACACAATTAATTTAAGATTTACAATGAGGTGGGTGGGGGAAAGATCAATTTTTCTCTTTTTAAAAGTATGAAATAAGGCAATAAATTAATGGAAGGTTATTTCTCATCCTCTGCTTTATTTCTGTGTCATCTTTCAGTCCTTCTCAGTACACAAGAGAGTAAATAAAAAACAAACTAAAAAACAAGCCTATTCAACTAGCAGCCATCTGTCCCTGTTTCATCCCCCTCAAAAGAACACGTCAAAAGACAGAATTTAAAGCAACTTTCTCCCAGTAATCACCAAGAGTGATGGTCTCTTTCCAAAATACACGCCCGTCTGAGAAGAGAGTATGTGAGTTCACTCGCTACAAATGCAATAAAGACAGGGGCAAGAAGAGCCCTTGTGAATTAAGAACAAACACAAACAACAATGCTCTCACCAAAGAACGGGTTCAGCCTAATTAAGGATACACTTTAGGCATAACATCTTACAGCCTTGGACTTGTGGTCAAAACCAGCCACGTGGCTGTTGGGGCACAGGGTGGGTGGGGGTGCAGCAGCAAGCACTAAGCTGATGGATCAAACAGAGCATGGCCCTGCAGACAGCACAGCGCACAGCCCCCAGCACCACCACGCTCTCCACTAGCCCTACAGCACCCTTTCCCTAAGATCATCCCTCTTAGGACAAGTGAATGGTTAAATATATTTGACAAATTCTCCATCCTCTCCTGTAGGCAAATTGCCTGCGAATAATCGATGTCAGTAGTCGACCCCCTCAGAGACCAATGCTGTTGAGTCAAAGCAAACTAAATGGAACCAGGATACTAGTTTACTCTCACAGAATGGTCATTCTGGATATTAAGGATGTCCTGAAAACATGCTGCTGATCACATTTCAGAATAAGTACCTATAAATACTGCACAAGGTTTTTAGAAACTACTGCAATTAAAAAAAAAAAAATTCACAAGGTGATTGCCTGTGCTGTGAAAAAGCATTCCCTACTCACTTCAGATTCACATTTCTTTATCTTTACTGTGCTCCTTCTTTCCCTCTTGTTTGCTTATAACAACACTGTTATATTGTAGTATTATTGAAATTATAAGAAATAGGGGAGTAATCAAGAAATACATATAAGAAGAGTTATTTATTTATACATGTTTGAGGACACACTCTTTGAATAAACAAATAGTTCTACCATAATGGGATTAAACCCACAATGTCACAATACAATGGACTTGTGTAGCTCTGTCATGTTTGATTGGATAAAATGGCATCACATTTTCGTATACATAAAAAAACAGATCTCTTAAGGAAAAATGCACCTTTCATTTCAAGAGGTAAACAAAACCCAGCAACACCATCACCACCAAGTGTACATACCGAAACATCCTCAGAATACAGCTGTGACTTCCATAATAGCTTCTTGTTCAAGTGATCATTAAATCTATTTAAGATGTCAAATTTAGACTAATATCCAAACCTGACTACTTAAACTATTCAAATTCAATACTTCACATCTTCATAAGCCTTCCTTATTATCTCTCTTGTACTACATGCTGTACCTATGGTAAAAATACAACCAGGTATCAGATACAATACTGTCTTTTTATTACCGTTTATTATCAGTACTCAAAAATAGAAGCTCTAATCATATTGAATGATATCTTGAAATGCCCCATGATTACTTAGGCTTCCTCTAGAAAATCTAGTAAGTTCTAAAATTCTTTATTGGTTTCAGGGATTTTTCAATCATACTAGAAGCTACAGTATTTTGCTTGATGGTATGCTGAGAAGATTGAAGATATTAAAGGTTAATTTAGAAACTTAAGCAGTTTAAAGCCCATTTGTTTTTACAAATGTGTCATGGCCTCATCAAAAACACATGGCTTTTAAATTGCTCAGCAATCTCAAATTAACAGCAGAGCGCTACACTTGGAGAAAACACCAACTGGAGATCACTCAAGTCAGAACCGTGCTGTAGAAAGAACAAATGTAGCTTCGTGCAAGAAAGCAGCACCTGGTACTGATTTTTTGATTCAATACTCTGGCTTTAAAACAATCACATCCTTGATAGAGCTGCAGGAATAAATGTGTTAAGAATTCCTGAACAGCAAGAGCACCAGAAGGTGAAGAAACAGACTTTGTTAAATCTTCTTCTCAAACCCCTATATATAAGAAACCTTCCTTATTCAGCTGTCAACAGCTCAATGCAAGCCTTAGTTCAAGGTTCTGGTCTTATTATCCTACACAGTAAAGGAAACAGCTGAGAAACTGACAAGGACGTAAAAATGAGAATGATGATTAGAAAGTCTTTCATTCCTGGAACTGCAATGAAACAATGGGCACCTGAACACCCGCTAGTCATCAAATAAGGTTTCTGACCAGGGAGACCCACTGTAGAAAGCTGACCTGACCCAAAGTTTGGTGTAGTTAGTGGAAAAACACCCACTGACTTCAAGCAAAGATTAATAAAACCACAACCTCTCATTAGAAGTGTGGATGACTTTCTTTATATTTTGTAAGCAGCTATTTAACCCTAGATATAACTTCATCTGACAAAAATCCAAACATCTGGATTTTGATAAACTCATCTTTTTCTTCCTCTCTCTTCTAATCTCCTGCTTCCTTACTTCTTCAACACTTGAAAATTACTTTATTTCCATATATAAAGCTGACTTGCAGCTAAGGAGTCAAAGAGAAACAAACAAGAACGAGAAAGTTTCTAATGTCCATGTGTAGGAAAGAGTGCCGAAACCATCATCATTTTTTAAACCAGAACAAATATGAACTCACCTTTGTAGTTCTTTGCTAACATACTAACATGCAGTGCTCCAATGTTTTAAACAAAGGCACTTAGAAATATTAACAAATTAATTCTCAGAATATGCATTTGGGACTCTAGATAAATACTTGTATCAAATCAGTGAAGTGCCATATTTAAAACAGCAATTTGAAAGTACTTGAAATTCACACTTATTTATGCGCTCACACCTTTAACTGGTTTGCTTAGGATTGGGGGGTTTTAACACCTGAATTGTGAGATGCTAAGAAAAGGCACATGCATATTTACATTGGATGCACGAAGTGGCTCACCCATGGCTACGAAGCAACCTAATGTCCAGGAACAGGACAGTTCTGCCACCACCAGTCAGTTCACTTGTGTTACAGCACAGCACAGGACAGCACTCAGCAGCCCACAGAGCACCATTCTGAACCTTCCACAGACTTGCTTGTTACATTAGGTGTAAAAACATTTCTTTTAGGCCTATAGGTTACAAAAAAAATGGGTTTTTTCCTGGGAAATGCCAAGTGCCCTTCTCTTAGCAGACATGGAGAACAAGAAAAAAATAATGTATTTGACAACTTGGACCCTATCACTTCTTATCTTTTCTTAAATAAGTAAACCAATCCATACAATGCTTGGTTATATACTCCAAAGGATCTCACTCTTGCTGCACTCTTTCAGTTCTTTCCAACTTCTTTACAACTTCTCCAAGTTTGGCACCATAACTGATCACTCTAGATTAAGTCATCCTGCTCACAGCTTCTTCAGGGAGCCCACAGCAGCATTTATTTGCCTTTGATACCTTGACAGAACAGCATAATGTCTGGATGCAGTATAATAATGCACTATAATGTCTAGATCCTCTCACAGTACCCTATACTTAGTTATTGAAAAGTATTGCCTTGCAAATTACTTTTTTCTTCCTAGATGTGGTGGCTGTGCACATCCCACTGACTTCAAAACAGCTTATAAATGTATTAAGTGAATGCTCAACTGAAACCTTGACATCCAAAGTGCTTGAAAACCCACCTTAGTTTTTTATGCAATGCTCTATATTCCAGTTCAAATTTATTTAAATACTGAACAGTCCTTAACCTAAAAGAGCCCACAGGGACTATACTTGATATGTCCTACTAATTTGTCAGTGAACTACTAAAAACTACTCAGAAAGCACAGAGAGATCCACAAAGTCAAAGGCAAGCAAGGTCATGAAAGTCTGCATGTGTGCTCTTACCTGTGAGAAATAAACTTGTGCTGATGGCAGGGTAAGAATACACATGCACGCGGGGAACCTTACAGCAACAGTCATGCTGCTGGGTAAACAAAGATGCGAAGCTGCAGCAAGTTCTTTGCTCCTCTGTGCTTTTAGTACATCTTCACAGCCAGCTATGTACTTGTTTCATCATATTCTTATCTAGATCAATCTTTTGTTTCATAGTCTCCTCCTGTGACCAGAATATGAAACTGATGTCGAGAGTCCTATTAAGCTATATGATACAGATCACTTGAGCAAATACCTCACTGGAGTGCACCATTTTCAGAGAGTTATTAGTAATTTCTTAGACTCCTCTGGCCAGCATATGGGGGGGATGGTCACTCTCTAGCCTAGGAGAAGCTTACAATTACCCTATATCTCATTTTTAAGGAACTGACTGACCTACAAAGGACACCATGAGAACAAAAGCAGCTAACTTGTAAAAGGCACAGTCAGCTGCTCTGTGTTCCACTAGCACAAACTAGTAAAATACTAAAACATGCCAGGAAGCTGCGCGGTCACAACATGCTGACACAACTGTCTGCTAAACATGTCACTACGAACATCATTTGCTTTTACAAATAAGAGCTTCATTTATATTCATTCAATAATATTTGGAGTTACAGAATTACACTGTAGCTTTGAAGGTTGGATGGGATCTTTGGAGGTCATTTGGTCCAACCCCTCCACACAAAACAGGATGAGCTAGATCAGGTCGCCCAGAGCCATATCCAGTCAAGTTCTGTCCATCTTCAAGGACAGAGTAGCCACACCTTCTCTGAGCAGCCTCTTTCACTCTTGAGGTGAAAATTGTTTTCCTAATATCTAACTGGCATTCCCCTTGTTGAAATTTGTGTTTGTTGTTCACAGCAATAACATGCGCATGTGAGAAGTCTGGCTTCATCTTCTCAATACCCTCCTATTAGACAGCTAAAGAAAGAAACATCTCCCAGCTCCCTTACTCTTTTCTGCTTTGGGTCAGAAAGCAAAATCAAACAAACAGAACTAATCAGTCCTCTAAATATATTTTCCAAATGATTTTATTTATTAATAATTTGATGTCAGAGAGACATGTAACATATAACCACATCAAGAACTAAGGTCACTCTTGGTTATGTAACAGAGCTAAATCACTTAAAAGGAAAAACAGACAAAGAGATGACCCTTTTCACAATACCTCATGTAGCTGGAAAGGGATTTTATTTACAATATTTAAATGCAGTACTGTGAAACAAACAACTTAGTTCACAGGCAGTGCACCCGCTGCTGAACTGTCACCGCCTGACATCCTGTCTTATCTGCCAAACTGCTCATTAGGTTTGGCAATTTTCACCTGCGCCTCCAGTTTATATTTCAGCAGGGAATAAACAACAGTCTGCTTTAACAATCTTCTGCAGTGAGCTTCCAACCTCTTCCCAGAAAGCACGCAGGCACACTGAAAAATGCCTTGTGTATTGTATGTTTAGAATTTAAAAAAAAAAAATGAGGCTTAGCTGATGAAACACAACAAATGGAAGTTAACTTAGGCAACAGAAAAGTAGTAAAAGAGAAAGAGCTAGGTTTGTATCAATGAACTGTTTTCACACTGCAAAACAACATAGGAGGTATGGGCCAGCCTCATTTTTATTTCCACATTTACATGGGAATATTCAATTGGACACACAGACACACACCATGTACAAAGTACAGGCTGTGTTTGTGCATGGGAAAAGAGGGAATTCAGATGAATATTACTTTTCCAGCTGGATCTGATCTAGCTAACCTTTCCCTTGCTGGGAGAGAAGCAATGGCATGATCTATAAACAAACAAAAGGGGTAGCATGGCAACCAGAACAAAGAGAGGAGAATCTCAGCAGGCCCTTAAGCCCCAGCCTAATGTGCTGAGATGCTGCCTCGGATTGGAGATCATGGTGTACCTCTCGGGTGCAGGTGAAGGTAGCAGAATGGCAAAAAGCTACATTTCTGAGAGCGAACTGCTAAGAAACAGAGCCCAGCTTGCTGAGCAAAAAGCACCAGAGACGTAAAACAAAATGTCTAAAATGCTATAAACCAATTTCAGACGGAATACTGTTTTTCATTTGTTAGAAGTAAAATATTCACCGCCAACCCTGCAATTAGCTAGAAAATTACAATAATTACAGCAATTTTGTATCCCATCTCCAATCCAATTAATAGATATATGACCTTGTCAACATGTAATAATCAGGATCTGCATCTACCACAAAACTGGATAGGTCTTATTTGCTGAATAGAACTTACACAGTAAGAAGATAATTATTTGAAATACTGAGAATATCATTTGTATGCTATGCTTCACTTCACAAGTTATAAAAGAAATACAAAAGGGATATTATTTCCATTTTCAATGTATATTTAAATGAAATTCTTGAAATAGGTATGTTTAATAGAGGATAATATTACTGGACTGGGATTCAAAGTTTGTGATTTGGAACATTCAGAAACAAAATATATCCAATTGTCAACATTTTTTAAAAAGGAATTAACTAGATAGGAGAACATCTCTGATTTGTGACAACATATTTACAACAATTTTTTTCACTCATTTTATTGTTGCATGCTTTTATAAAATGTACCAAAAGAGCTACAAAATTCTTATCCACAGCTGCAAGCTTTCTGCTTTTCTGTAGACCTTTGTATTGTAGGTTCTCAAAGCATTTTTTGGTCATTTTAGCAACCAGTGAACTACCTAAGTATTCCATGTGTTTTCCAGAATGACACCAAAGATAAGTGAGCTGTCCAATACATCACTGAATTTTATCTGTCCTACGTGATTTTGATGCGTTAACATCAATGTACTGCATAATATACCAGATAATCACACTAGGGAGAAAATGTGTATGTATTTGTCTGCTCTGCCTCCACCCGAGGTGAGAACCCAGGAGGACGGCATTTTTAGTTATGCATGGAAATTAGACTTGCATTTAGCAGTGGTATACCCTAGTGACCTAGTGACAGCAGAACAGCAGGGTCCTGAAATTCCAGAACACTTCTTTATTCTGCCATTAAAGTTCTAATTCTGGGTTATACTGAAGTACAGTTATAGCTTGAAAAGACACATGTCCAAGTTGACATAAGCTAACTGGTAAACGATGTTCCCTTACGTTTACAGAACACGCTCTGGTACAAAATCTCTCAAACCTCATAGAGCTGTAACTTTTCCATGTGCATTTTACTTGATTACTTAGGCATAGATTTCATCCATTAAAAGAGCACATACAAAAAAGTAACCTCCTGGGAATTACAAAAAGTTGTTTAAAACACCGTATCAACAGAATATCAAAGGACTGACTGATGGCAAATTCTGCTAAGAATTTTGTGGAGTCACTCCTGCAAAAATTCAATGAGCGAAATGACAGACACTAGAGGTAAGAGAGCACAATGCTTTTCCATGTTCTCATTCGCACAGTACTTTTAGCAACAATGAAACGTACACAGTAAATCTTGTGTGATTTTTCTCCTTAATGAGCTGAAATATTCAAAGATTCTCCCTGAGCAAGAAATGTGATATATAATTCTTGCTTCATGAGTTTGCCACAAATGTATCCCATGCTGATATAAACAAAATCAAGGGGTATTCCTGGCTATGGTTTATGTTTTTAAAAGAAGTACATTTTTGTAACACAGTAAATGCACATATCAGTAGAAGATTTATGGAAAGGTGCCAAGCATAACCTAGCAACATTAACAGATTCAGTAGAAAGTATCCCTCTCTTTAGTTGCTTTTTACTCTTTTCTTCATTAAATGGAACAAACTGGCAAACTGAGAATTACACTGCACTTTGAAACTTTGCTGTGATTTTCCGTGTGAGGACAATTTTAGACTGGCAGCATAGAAAGAGCTTATTGTTCCTAAAAGCAGTTTATAAATAATTTATTAAAACAGAAGGGTTTGTTTACCTGCATGCAACAAGCATTCTTGCAGCTTCTCAATTATGATCAGCTTTCGATAAGGACAGATAATGAATGATTATCCCAGCAGCACGAATGGGTGCACTTGGTACCTTCATAAATTAAGATGAAACATGTCAAGATACTGAGAATATGCACTTACTTGCACGAAGAACTGAAGGGGTGACCTCAATTTCACTTGTTGCTTGGTAAGGCTGAAAGGCTGACGGTGCACTGGAGCCAAGCTCACTGCCAAAAATCTCTGGACTTTGTGTGCCTGTTGAACTGGCGCTGGTGCCATCACCTCCATGGTGTGGATCTTGCTCATCAAACACAGCTACAAGCTGCAAATGAGAATTTAATCTTCTTTTAAAAAAACTTCCAGTAACATCAAAGTGCCATTGTAGATCAGCATTTCATTATTTCTCCCCATCAAAGAGCAAGAAACATATATCAGCAGAGACTCGGATCAATGCCTAGATCACAAAATCATCAGCCCAAGGAAAGGCAGCCATTAATTGGGCAGTACAAAGTGTCAACAGCTCTGATGGGACACAGAGCCCATCACTGTGAACTGCAGAGTGAATGACACTGAGTCAGGAAAGTAAGGGTTGCACCTTCCCTGGCAAATCACTTCATCTTACCCAGCAAGGCAGAAAACTATCTGAGTATGGATCAATGCTTGTGCACTGGAATTTATCACCTTTGTTTTGATACCACTATACACATCATTACTACAAAGTCAAAACATGAGCAAAACCATATCTTTATAGAATAAAAATATATTTTATAGAACAAAAATACACAATAATAAATTATGTTAATTAATGTTGAAAGTTACAGGCAAAAAAGAAAAGCCTCTCTAAACTGTTAAAATCACTACAAGTTATTACATATTAATCTGTCCTCTATTAATACGATTTAAGTTGTGAGCTTCCCTTGCAAAATTTCTTTCAAAAAATTTTTGGAGATATGTCTGTATTTATTTGCAATCGAATTCTCCAAGACAAGCCAAAGAGCTCAAGCCCAATTTGAAACTTAGATTTAGTAAATTCTTATAAAATTACTGACTTTTCTAAATTTACCACTGAAAGGGAAATAGGAAAAACGTCATAGCATTTTTCAGTAATACTGAGATATTTCTCCTACCATGACTGAATGCTTTCACTTGAAACAACTTATTTATCTCAATTTATCTTCAGTGACCTACTTACTGGAAGAGAAAAGGCCACCTCTCATGCACGTTTAATTTTAGAACTGATTTTCATGGTGGGTAAAAAGTTCTATGGGAGAACAGCATTTTGCAGCCTATAAATTAAGATATACTGTAATATTTGAAAGACATTTCGAAGCAAGCATTACATTCTTCTACCCAAATTGGCAGGGTAAATGAAAAAAATCAACTTAAACCTATACTGATCTCTGCAAGTTGTTTATTTTGTTAGAACATCACTTAGTTTTACATAATTTAAAGAAACCTGAGCAATTACTTTATCTTCTCTGGGTTTTTTTTTAAGTGAATTTGACATCATCTCATCCTACAGATTTTAATACCACTCCTTTACTTTTACCTAACTTACACAAACATCAGCAAAAATATTGAAAACCACATCTGTAAGCCCAAGTGGAAACCATGCGGGAATTCAGCTTTTGAAAGTACTTTCAGGCATTAACTTTTTTTTTTTTAACAAGTAGTTTTGAAATTGCAGAAAGTAGCAAACTTCTGCCAATAATTCCATACTTAATGCAAATTTAGGCTCTAGCATGCACGAAACAAAGAATGAATTGGTAATGGGCAAAAAGTCCATGCTCTCTCCAGTGTTATTTTAAAGGTAGGGAGCAGAAGGAAAAACCAGTCTGCAGCCGCAGATAGCTAGAATGTTTTTTTAACATACAATTCCTTACTTTATGCCTGAGAAATCTACACACAACATAGCAAAAATGAAACATGACAACATCTAAAATGTTAGTAGCTCAAGAATATTGGAAAATCAATTTTCTAACACATTGTGAAATATCAATGCTTAGATAAATTGAAGCATATTGCTAAAAAGCAGCACACTCTACTTGCAACACTTTTCCGATCTGTTTCATAACAAGATAATTACCAATCTCCAGCAACTGAAAATAAATTAATCCACAAGTGAAGATGTGTAAGGTATTAGAACCAAACACAAACTACGCATTTAAAAATTCTAGGCATGAAATATCAAATCTTTTTCTCCTTTGCACAGCATGCATCAAAATAAATCCCCAAATTACATTCTGTTCCTTTGAAATATTTTCTGTTCCAGAAAAATACTACTCAATGCATGCTGCTGCAAGTATTTTATATATATTATATATATATGCAAAAAGGTACATGTATCTAAATCTCTATATATGTACATTCTACTATAAGTTGCCTCCAGCTTTTTGCCCATTCCAGATAGTCTACAACCTATGACTTCAGAACATCTAAAAATGAATGTTTCTCATTTGAAGTTTAGCTTTTGATCTTACGTATTTTCACAGGTATTCACCATTTTGACAGCATCAAACCTTCAAAGGCTTCAGTTCCATTAAAAAGCAAACCAAGTTGTAACATTTTTGCATACAACGTGAAGAAACAGAAGCCATGGCAGACTTTTCCAAATCTAATTAGTGTTAGGAATGTAGGTTACGAAGTTCATTGTAAAACAGCATTATAAAGGTACACTCATTCCTCATAATGAGTTAGGAAGTCTTTGGGGCTGAAAGATCTAATGTGAATAAACAGTGTTGGATCTTGATTTCTAGAGGTTGGTATGCCACTCTGCGGATGACTGTGAGCTTACAGGAAGCAAGGACAGACAAAAACATCTTCCACTGTATTCAGCTATCAAGCATTCATTTCTCTGATTCATTTTATTTTAATCAATGGATATTCTTCAAGGTAAGCAATTATATGCTTCTGTAACCCTGGAGGCTGAGAAATTACGCCTCAACTCCCATATCTGCAAGAACAAGAAGCAAACCAAAAAACACCTAAGTGACTTCTTATGGCTGCTTAGAGGGAAGCCACACCAGCAGGTCACTGGACTTACAAAGAATCCTTTGCCTCAGGAACCCACAGCAATACACTGCTTTATGCCAGGAAAACCAATGGTCTGTCAGGGAGATGCCTGTCATGTTTAAAGACTAAAGAGCTGTTTTTAATTTGGCAGAGCATGGAACACAGATTACTAGACCAGATTTCATCAGCCTTAAAGTCAATGGCAAACCTGTGGTATTTTTATAGGCTTTAAATATCAGATTTACAAAGGGAGTAGAAAACAAAGATGACTGTCTTTCCTGGAAACAACAGCATTTTTACTGTAGCAAAACTACATCCATGTTGACTTAATAAGAAAGGAATTACTGAAGTTACCACAACCACGCAGTGTTAGTTTCAAATGCAATGAACTGTGTACTCCTTTCCAGAATCATTCTGTGATTACTTTCAGTACCTGACATGAACTGTGCCTCCTGCTCTCCATCCTTCGGTTTTTGATCTCATCACTTGCAATGACCTGAGGCACTCATCATACCATCCATGCTTATGTGGAAGAGATCAGCAGAAGGGTCAAACGAAAAAAAAAATTGATAGGAACAGTTGGACTCAATGATCCTGTGGGTCTCTTCCAACCTGATTCTTCTATGATTCTATGATTCTATGAAACCGTGACAATGCACAAAGAAGAAAATGCCCTAGGTGATCAGCTGTTCAATATTAGGTCTTTAAAAGACCTTCCAATGAAATTCAGTGAAAACTGGAGCCTCTTGGCTTGTTTGAATGCATTTAAAAAATACCACATAGCCAAAGATCAAATATCAACCATAAAAAAAACAATAATAGCAGCATTTATAATAATATTTTAAGTTATATCCACCTCTCATTCCTAGGGACGAGAAGTCGAATGCATCAAAGACATGAAAATATAGTTAAATAGGTTACAGCAGTTTTAATCTTGAGGTAACAGGATACGTGATTTGAATTTTTCAGTCACTGAACTAAAAGTCTGTAACTGGGAAATAAAATGAAGTAGCAACAAATCTCTTTATTCCTAAAAACAAACTCTAGTAAGTCATAGGCTTAATATAGACAGGCATGTTTACACTTCTAATTATAATATGGCAAAAAGCAATGAAAAGGAGGCTTCAATATAGAGTCACATTCTTCATCAATTTAAGCTGGCATAGGAAGAATCCTCAGTTGTAGGCATATACTGGTTTTTCAAGAAAAATGAAATTTCAAATAATCAGTCAAAATAATCACTTTCAAATATAAAGACAGCAGCTTTGTTCCAATGACACTTATGGAAAGAGTAATTCCATTTCAGCAACAGAATCAGAGAAAGTTTTCAAAAGGTCAACAGGCATAAACCAACACAGTGCTCTTTTTAAACTCCAGAGGAAAAAATATAGCTAAACGTACATGAATTATCAACAGAAGACAATTTTTAAAAAAGCAACAATATCCAGTGTTTGACACAAACAGCAATTTTTTAAGAAATAAGGAACTGCAGTAAACCTCAACAGTTATCCCAGTGGTAAAAAATGTGCTTGTGACCCTTAGTATACTATAAGAGGTGGTTTTATTGCTACCATCATCCTTTGAAGACAAAAAAAATAACTGACTAAAGGTTTAAAACCAGCTACTAAACTTGATGCTCCCCTCTCTGGCTGATAAAGACTCTTTCTACAGAAAATAGAAAAAAATGGGGAGAACATAATTTAATTCTTTTTGCTAAATATACCTCATCAAGCAAGCAACCTACAAAGAAATTATTCTACAGTCTGAGTTTTCAAAACAAAATTTGCTGAGATTCATTTGACTTTAGAATAGAAGGAAGGTGTTCCAGCACATCACTGCATTCAGCTCTCTACAGCACATCTGACTGATTTCCCACAACACCATGTTGAACGGAATTAATTACGCTCTGACCTTTAGTTCTTTCTGAAAGAGATACCAGGATGAGCTTCTCTATTACTCTGTCCAGGAATCAACACATCATACTAACCAGCTGCTATTTACTTAAATAAATAAAAAGCCAGAAGACCGATTTATTTTTGTATTGACGTATCAGCAGCAGTCTGCATTCCAACATTAATTATTACAATTTCCGTCTATTCTAAGGTAATTAAAAATTAGTAAACACATATGCAGCCTTAATTAATAGACTAGATTAAGTACTTGAATGTTAATTAACTGGATTTTAAAAACTATTTGCACCAGTAATAGTTGTTTACATTTCCATTAAGTGCTAAGACCATATAAAACAATTCAGCACTATCAAACGGTGCCATCAGGTCATCTCTCTCCAGCACAAAACCATGAAAACAGAAATCCTCTGCTTCACAGAAAGTAATAAAGCTAGAAACTTTTGTTGTATTTTTTCCCCCACTATGACATGTAAGATTGTCAAAAATATCACTTGAATTTTGCATATTTCTAAGTATCTGTTCAAAATTTGTTAATTCTTTTGTAATATTTACTGATTAATCTGATTTTGGTTTATGTGCAGACACTATAGTACAGACTTCTGATTCATTTTAACACCAGTTAGCATTACAGTTGTGCTCCCATGCTAGAAATACAGCAAGCGATGCTCTGGTTTTCGCATCCTCTGCACTTCTTGTCCACTCTTTTTAACACCAAGCGTAATGGAAATCACTTCTCCCTTTTAATGATGAGGAGTCATTTTAAATACCTGCTTTCTTCTAATCAGAAGGACACTTATCTGATAACTTTATACAAGGACATTCCCAATTTGTTCTGCTCTTCAGTGACGAGTTGCTCAGTAGTTGATTTGTTGAGCAACCACAAGTGTCTGAACCATGCACTTTCCCTCCTGGCCCACACAACAACTTCCAGATGTGGTCTTCCCTTTCACATCTGCAATGCTCTTCCAGCATTTAAGCTGCACATCTCCTGCAGGATGGCCACTCATGTATGAAACTGTCCTTCACACAAGTGATTATTTTTCTCCTTCCAGCAGAACAGCTGCCCTTCTGAGGCAGCTCCAACAGATAGAGCAGCTCAACACCCATTACTGGTGAGGTGCCCACACTGGCAAGGATTCTGGTTCTCCGTTTACAATTAATATTGAAGTAACTAACTTTTTCACAGGAAATTTTGGTCCTTCAAGAGAAAGATACTGATGCTCCAAATGAGATTCTAAATTAGTCTCATTAATGTACCTCCATAATGTATCTCATTAATGTNTCCCTGGAGGTGTTTAAGGTGCGGGTGGATGGGCATGGTTTAGAGATTGGTGGGAATGGTTGGACTCAATGACCCAGTGGGTCAACTCCAACCTGGTGATTCTACGATTCCACCTAAAACAGCCACTTCAAGCATTTTCTCTAAAATTCAATGCCAGAGGGTTAAGCCCAGTTCTGCAGTCCCCTATGTTCAGGTCTCTGTCTGCACACACATTCAGACGGCTGCCTGATCTCCTGACCTAAGAGACTTCAGTCCCTCTAAAAGCACTGCCATACACATTCAGACACATGCAGCAAGTATCTGGGAAAAGAATATGGAGGAGGCTGGCAGAAAATTTAAACACAAGCATCTCTGTCATACTTTTCTCAAAAAAAAAAACTTTTCCAGTCTTAAGCAAGCCTGTAGAGTGAACCCACAGAGCACCACAGGACTGATAATGCCCTTCTCTGCAATGAGTACAACCAAAGCAGAGTGCAAGAGTATATAAGTGGATTTCTACAGCAACTCTTTAAGGCTAGCAATAACCACGGGCACCCAAAACAGTCTGCACATTACTCAGTCCACATTACAACACAGAACCAAAGAGTACTTGTTTAATAAAGTCCAGGAATAAATCAAATCTCAGCTAACAGCACCTCAGACTCCAAAACATCCCAAAACACAAGGTTCTTGTGAATGACCAGATGAGTAGAAGAGAAAAAAATCCATAAATTTGGAAGAATAATGAGGGACTAGCCACTTATTATTTAGATATGAAAGAAACTAAATACTAAGTCAATTTGTAGGCTTTCTAATGACTAAAATGACTTTAATAGCTCCACGGCAGACCCAGATACTTATTATTCCTTGAGCTTCACTTTTCTCCATGGCTCATTAAAAACTCATTTAAATATAGCTACTGTTTCAATGAACCGGTAAGAGGAAACAGAGAAAAAAAAAATCTGTTTTCACAAATAATGCACTACTGCCCAAAGGAAAAAAAAAAAAAAGATCAGTTGGGAAAAACAGCAGCATCTAAGAGGCATTCTATGCTATATCTGCAACCTAGGAGTGCACACAATAAATCAGCCAAGGTTTTAAAAGGAGAAAAGGAGCAAGCAGTTTCCATTATAGATGATCTGTAACGCAAACAGTAAACCTTCATAATTTCAAGAAAACCTTTATCTGTCCTAATTAATCATTTTAGTCATGAAGCCAAAACTAGTTTTTCATAATGATGTATCAAAGTAATGTCACTACAAGGGAGACAACCAACCAATATTTTCTTAATAATTTTACAGCATTACTGCTTTTAGAAAAATAGGAAGGATATTTTACAGGTCACATTCTACAACCAAATTAACATTTTGTATTAGTTCTTCCGTGAATTAAACAGAAGTATAAGCTCATAAAGAATCACAGAATAACCTTTACTGGAAGGGACCTCTGGAGATCACCTGGTTCAAGCTTCTGTTCAAATCAGGGTCAGTGAGAAGAGGTTTATCAGGGCCTCATCTAGTTGCATTTTGAACAACCCGTAGGATGGAGGTTCCACAACCTCTTTAGACAACCTCTCCTACTGTTTGATCACTCTGGGGTTTAAGAATTTTTTTTCCCCTGTATCATGCTGAAACTTCCCTTGTTGCAACTTGTGTCAATTTGCCCTTCACACTCCTCCTGTGCACCTTTCAGGGAACAGCCCAATTCCACCTTTGCTGTACCTTATAAAGCGCAGCTACAGAGAGAATGCTGTGCTGAAGACCTTCCTTGCCCTCTGATGGTCTGCAGCTTTTAACTCATCCTGGTGGCCTCTGGCTGGGCCATCATGGTAATGTCTTGCTTATATTGGGGAGGCAAAAAAAACTTCAGAAGCAATGAGAAATTGTCACTTCTCTCAACCCGCTGGTTTCAGGCTTGCTAATACAGCCAAGGATGGAGCTGGTAGCCTTTATCACAGAGGCACGCTGCCAACCCACGTTCATTGGACTGCCCAGTTCTACTCCTACCTAAGCAGTGGTCCCAGTCCACACTGCTGTGTGGGTTTATTCCAGCCTGGACACAGGAATCTGCATTTGCCTCTGCTGAACATAACATGCTCACTCACAGCCCTATAATATAAAATAACCACTGCTGGAAAATATATCATGGGTTTTATTTAAATTCATTCTCGCATCTCCTGACTAAGTAAATGCACTTCACTTTCGAAGCTCAACATAACATACAAAGTCAAATCATATTTGCAAGATCAGAACTCATGTATTGATTCAAAGCACACTTTCATTTTACCAATAGTTTAGAAATCTTCTGTTTTCATGATTCTTTAAATCTCAGAAAGGATTCTAAAGTAAATACACAAGCTTTTTATTAAAACATTGCCTTTGATTATTCATTTCCTACAGCACTTTGATCTGAGAAATTCTAGAACCAATATTAAATTGCAATCTAATCTTCTCCCAGAAGGAATTAGATGTAGTTTTAGGTACTGTAGTATAAGTTCTCAGACTATAAAATATATATATTAAATATATTTAAAACTTTAAAATATTTAAGACATATTAGCTTAATATTACATACATTTATATGATTTTTCTTCCCTCCTCCCCTAAAAGCAAGCATGAATACTGCACCCTGGAAAGTAGTTTTTGTATATTCTGTTTGAACTGTTCTCTACTTGGCCTCCACAGGTTAAGTCAGGCTAAGATTTAGCACAAGAAATACGACAATAACTGAGCAGTGGGCAACTAAAGGTAGCTGCCACTGACCACCCCGTCAGGTTGGTGGATTTGTTTTTTCATGACCTCAGATCTTGATTATATCAGATATGCTGGTTCTGCATAACACTTTGAAGGAATAGAACTCCAGCCACCAGCCCACGTGTGCGGTCTTACGGACACAAGTGCACACAGATCACACACAAACCACAAACCATAGACACAGCAAGTCCAACACCAGAGCTGGACCTTGGACTTTATTACCAGCTAATTTCCATGGCCAAATAAAACATCCACATTTGCCACCTCCTACAGCCAGACAACCCAGCAGCCCTGTCCTACATGGCCAGAATGTGCTCCTGGTGGAAAGGAATGTAGCAGTAGTTTACTTTTCATAAAAGTGAGAGACGTGGGAAGAAGGATTTGGAAGCCAGTAGTTTGGCCTTGTTTCAGTGGAGCAGACTCACCTGAGCCACTAACAGGTAGAAGCTCTAGTTTGTTACACTAACTGATGCTCCTGAATGCTGCATTTCTACTGTTAACTTTAACCGTACTAAGGAAGGCTTCACTAAACACAAAACTACTGCTAAAATAAGTGTATAGAGAAGAACATACTCATCTCTTTTAAACAATCTTTTTTTAACTTTGATGCAAAAATGAGGATATGACACTTAGACAGAAGTTTGCTTTCCTCAGTTGCTACAGTCCCTCCACACGGCAGGTAACAAAATGCTTAATTCCGTGCTCCTTCAGGATAAGAGAACAGCTGGGGAAAATGCCTCTGTCCGAAATTAGAAACCTTTTCAATCATAGGGATTTTATCACAGGATTTTTGTAATGGGCAGCTTCTTCACCGGCTCTTCCTTTGAAAGCATATCAAGCATAATGCTACCCTGTTATTTCCTTAAATCCTCAATTTATACGGAAAAGATTTCTTCCAAAATCCTTTTGTAAAAAACAGCCTCTTGTTCAAGGCTAAGAACATACTCTGCAAAATTACCACAATATATGATTTACCATAGTATCTCCTTAGCTCATTTTGAAAAGAAATGGGGAAAAAAAATATCTATCCTGGCTTTAAAAATCTGTGTGGAGAAACCATGGTATCAAAAGAGAGAGTGCTATGATTGGAAAGTCACAGAGGCACATCAGAGCGTGTGAATTTCATTTCCTTCATTTTTGATCCCTCAGCACAAATGAATATATGTGAACCACACTGAGGACAAAGTTGCTAATGTTACTTTGGAAGCAATTTTATGCTCCTAGCATGCACTAGAAAAGTCTACCTCCTTTTCTAAGAGGACAAGGCTCTAATAGATATGCTGGTTGTTCTCCACGCAGCATAGCTTGTCAGCATGGGATGACTCTGCAGGTCAGTAGAATTCCAAATCAACAGCATGGATCATACAGGAGTTGAGTATTTTATTTCTGCCACAGGGTCAACAGTTAAGCAGTGACGCTATGCAGCAAGTACTCCAGACACTGGGGTTATTGGAGGGGATGGTGTCACACATCAAGATACATTGCTGAAATAAAGATGTATTAAATCTTAACAGTTGTCTCATCTGTCATCGAGACCTGCAGCCTTTGAGTACCAAGAAAAAAATGGTTTCAGAAACCTCCAAGAAGACCACATTTCCATTGCTCTGTTACAGGATCAAAACAGCAGCATTTAAATTCTAAGATTTTAATTTCAACTGAGGTACAAAAAGGTACCTAGTTAGTTAAAGCACAGGCCAATCTTTGCAAGCTTATTAAACTTCAAGAAAATGGGTTTTGTAAAATACAGCTCTTCATTTTCTACAGTGTCTGCTATTCAGTGTAATTTGCATGCAAAAGCCAGGAGAATGTGATTAAAAATACCCATCTAGAGACACAGATGAAAAACTTCAAACATTTTCTGATTCCCTTCTGTTCCACTCATTATTTCAATACCTCACTACAACAAAGGAATAGATAACACTTGTCCTTGACATTAGCCTAAATTATCTTCAGTGTGCAATACAATACCTATTAAATTAGGCTTATTTTAAATCAATGTCAAGGTCTGTTCAAAAGGTAAAACTGTGTGTACCTTTTGCCTTTTGTGTAACATCCTTCCCCTCAAGAAACTTTACAGAGGTCTTAAAAACAACAACATAGGGTTGGGGTTTTTTTAACTTAACTTCATTATCTACAAATCATCAGAAAGAAATTTATCTCTGGCGTTCTAAAACAACAATAACAATATTTTTTCATTTTGTGCATAATGACAAAAATAATCAGCACATTAAGCAATAATTCATGCCTCACCTTCTTTAAACAAGGTTCTAAAAATCTTAAATGAAAACAACTGATTGTTCCCTCATGACTAACACTTTATATTATTTTAAAATGTAGCACTAGTGAAAACAATGCAACTTGGAGTCAATTAGGACTACCCTTACAAAACAAAGTTTAAAAGGTAGCAGTCCAACTGCACCAGGCTAACGGCAAGAGACATGCAGTTTTTCCCTTCCTGTGGCAGCCGGCAGGGACAGGTGAGTTGACTCACTGGAATTATTACTTGAAATTATGTCCGATGAGACGCTCTGGTCTTAAGCAAGACACCCACAAGGTAACAGCCAACAGTCTAAAAAGCAAGAGAATCCCAAAGTTTCCATACTAGAGTTCTTCCTAAACACTTGTAAGTTCTCTATGACCAACATGATTATGTTGATCTTTGTATGAAGAAAAAATAGTCTGGTGCATCCACATCCAGCTGGATATCCAACTACCATACACCATAATCTGCAAGGAGGAGATAGGGCCTGTGTTTATTTTCCACGAAACACCAAGGTAACTGATGTAGCAATTCAACCCCAGGGACTTGTACTAAAACCTGGGCTCCCAATGCCAAAAAAAAATTTGGAGTTATCTGGAGCCACATTTTCAACAATAATTTGGCAGATAAGGTTGCAGAAAGGCATCTCACTCATTTTATCCCCATAAAATCACTAGAAATCGGATGCCAAGGTATTTCTGAATCTCTGTTTTTAAAAGCTGCCTGGTGACTTTTCAAATCTGACTTCTAAATGCTTATGAAAACAAACACCAACAGGAAAAAAAAACCTACAAGCAGGAAGAAGTGAAGAGTACGGATCAACCTCAGAAGGAAACTAGCTGGTTTATATCATCACCTGCATTCCCAAAACACAGTCACTGGAAGTCAAGTGCTTTTGTTTCTGTGAAATGTAGGAATGAACAGCAATGACATTATTGTAACAACAGTTTGCATTAGTCCATGATTCTTGACTACTTGGTGCAGAGGCCTCTACCACCTTGCACTGTTCTCTTTATGCAGGGATGCAGCAGTCAAGCATTATAACCAAAGAGACAGGAACATAAATAGGGACTTTTGATGGAAATTATGCTCCTAAATCCTTTAGTGTGAAATGACTTTGGCCTTATTTTCTGAACTCATTCAGAGTTCAGAAAACTCATAACACATTTTTAAAAAGAAAGACGCAAATCAACAATTACATTTATGCACAAAATCATTTCAAGCTACCACACTTGGGAACACAGTATCATTCTTACATTCCACCCTGACTCAACCCCATATCCATTAATGCATTTTGCAACACGTAATGTAAAAGTCACCCAGCCTAGGGAAGGAGATACAAGCACTGCTAAAATACGTCGGCTTCAACCTGCAGACAAGGACTGCACTGAAAGCTTCAGAAAAGGCCCCTTCCATCCTGTAGATGCCCCAATTCCTCCTCTTTCCTCTCCTAGAAAAATTAAGGGTCTGTGTAGCTGGTGGTCCATACCAGGGCAGCAGGTCTGTCTCCATTTGACACATCTATATTATATCTCATAGAGAATTCAAATATTGTTGTAAGGTTATTAAAACCATTCATAATTTTATCTCTGCCAAATGGATCATTACACTGTCAACACTCATCTTTATTATGCAAAAATATGCAGAACTTAACATCTTTTGTTGAGCTGGCAAAACAGTATATTCAGTAGTAACTCTATTTTTCATTAAATTTTGCACAAGGTTAAAGCATGTGCGGAATCTGATTACTAAAAGCTCAATTCAGAAACATCACATAAACTAAGCTGTTTGACTTGTGCAGCAAAGGTTTATTTATTTTAAACCTACAAACAAATAAAATCTTCTCAGTAGTGCTAACTGAACCAATGTGGTTCTGATTCATTTACAGTTACTTTCAGTTTTTACTATTACAAATAAAGAAAAAAAAAAGTCTTTCAGAACCCAGCATTCCCTTTCAAACACTCTGAAAAATATGAAAACATTGAAGCACTTAAATGGCGTGGCACAAAGAAATGGTGTGGCTTTTTGGTTTCAGTAGCTGGGAAAGGCACTGCTAAGTCTTTGAAAACCTGCACGTGTTTGGGAGGATTTTGTTACCCAATTGCATTTCTTAGCAAATTACATAGAAAAATACAATCAAAGCAAATTAAAGGAGCACTCACTCTGCTTCTATACTTATGGCATAGTTAGATATTTTATCAAGTTAATGTCCATTTCACTAAGATTTGGTGATTCTCTGCTGATATGCACCGATTTAAAAAAAAAAAATCTACTATTTTGCTTTAAACTATTTCCAGTTTAAAATATTTTTAAGCAAAACACAATCTCAGCCACAGCTGAAAGCAGCTTGAAGTTTGCTCTGCTTTGCCTCGCAAAGGACAAGCACTGCCAGTTCTGGAGGGAAGGGGAAAACAGTTGGGGGCAGAGGTAAGAGGGGGGTAGTAGTAACACCACGATGAGTATTAAAGCAACTGGTGCATTACAGTGGTTTGCGTTTTTAAAAGTTGTGTGTGGAGGTGGTAATATTTCTTGGGGGTTTTTCCTCTCTTTTTAAGTTCTTTTCCCCACACTTCACAATCCTCCATGATCAAAAGTAGCCAAGACTACCTCCAATCTCACCTCCTACCTTGCATTCCTCTCTAAATGCCTTCTAGCAGAAACATAAATTAATTTGGTCTGGTTACCTCCACTGTAAGAATAATTTCTTGGGAAGCTCCAGCCATCTTGAAATAGCTTTTCCTGACTCACTGTCTCATTAAGCCTTCATTTAATTCTCCTTTTTTTATATTTCTTCCACCAGACTCAATCTTTGCAATCACATGAACTTTTGGAAACCCTTTTCACGGTGCAGTTTGTAGTCTAGTACCACACAAAGCAGATGCACTGCATAAAGCAAGCACAGGTAGCTGGGTAAACTACGCTGTCGAAAGTGATTAACATTTAAAAGGACTAAACAGAGGAAGCAGATAATACCTCCAAGATCTGCTTTTAATTAAAACATCCTAGTAATTAATATTAAAAGGCACAGACTGAAAATCAGAGAGAGCATAGCTTCTAAAGACAACAGGTTTTATGCTTTTCATTAGGGGTCACCTTTTCTGATGTGCAAGACCACTTTTAAATTACCTGCCTCACTGGAGATCATTCACTTATTAAAACAACTCTGCCTACATAAATTAAAAAACCTACATATTTGAGCAGAAACATTTATGCATTCATTACTTTTTCAAACGTCCTTGCTTTAAGATAATCTTGCCTCTCATTGTAAGCAAACATTTCACAGTCTCCCAACCTAATTGTTGTATCCCAAATGATTTCATTACCTTCCAAAATAATTACTAAACATTATATCATCTATGCTAAAACAGCAAAAGGGCATCAACACCGAACCCCATAAGTAGCTAAAATTAATAGCACATACCAGGAAAGTCTAACGCGTGTAGCCTTGGCACATAAATCAAACCACCTTATGCATTCTGACAGCTCCATCTAGCCACAGTTACACAAAAGTAACTCTATCCCAGGCAGAATGAATTAATTTGCATTCAGCACATACCAGCAATTACAAAAACTCTTGTGGTCAGAAGTGTCATTTCCAGAACGACTTCACTATTGTTTAAAAATTAGATTAACACTTTCATCATCGTATCTGTGCCTGGGGTTACTTGGGTTTCAGAGAAACACAGGATCAGAAGAGTCATGACTTTAAAGGTCCCAAAATTAGAGCATCCGGATAATGTCAGAAGCAGATGCTAGGATCAAAACTTGGCAGGAGTTCCTGAGATGGGAACCTTGAACATCCTGGGGGAAAACACAGAACAAAATGGGATATAAGGTAAAAATGCAAAGTGCACAGATGACGGAACAGGAGAGAGGCAACACGTAGGATGTGCACAGGCCTGACTAAGCAGATGAACAAGAATAATATCAAAATGGTCAGCTGCCAGTAGTAGAGATGAGGTAAGCCTCCTATCATGAAACTCCAGCACTACCAGTTTACAACTCTGCGGGTTATGAATCAGCCTCTTCCCAAGCCCTGGCAGGGCTGATCTGCTGCTGGACGACTTTTCCAGCTACAATCCCCTGTTACAAACTGTACCGTCAGTGAGGAGGGCAGATAGAAAAACACAGGTCATTTTTCTCCATTTTTAACTCTTCCATTCATCACTAACAGCTCTAAATAATCTGAAATTCACCTTTCTGTATATACTGGGGCACTGTGTGCTCCAGTAATATACCATACATCTTTCTCTGGAAAACAGTGGTGCTAATTAGCTCCAGAGACACAACTATGTTATATATAACAAAATACTAAAATAATTTGATGAAATAAACTCCCATTTCAATATACATTCTTCTTACTATTTACAGTATCTCCCACCTCAACAGAAGACCCCACAGGGCACTGAAACACACTTGGCTTGGACATAACTGTGGGCACCGATGTGTTGAAAGTGCTAGCCTGCAATGGGCCTCTTTTTCATAATGTGAAATTCCCTATGAAAAACATAAAGGCTGAAAAGGAAGATTTTTAGTGTTTGTAGTTGTAGCTCATGCAATTTACAGATCACTGATAAAGCATTTTGCCTTAAGTTGATCTAAATCAAAATTTTAAATGCTGATAGTTTACTTGGAGTATTTGAGGTTCAAATCCTATGCTAAGTCCCTTAAACCTCGAAATGATGAATCCCTGAATATGTTATTTTATACATAATTCCAGAATAACTAATGCACAAGAAAAGAAGATTATTCCTCAAAGAAAGACCTGCATAACTGCCTAAAAATGCAAACAAGAAATGTAAATCTGTCACACTGCTGCGCTCATACTGCAACACGCACAGGTGGCTGCCCCAGCTAACAGTACCACATGGCCACAGGCATCATAGCTCAGTCCAAACTGGAATTTTACTAAAATTCCCTCAAAAATCATGCAGGAAAAACTGCAGCTCCTACTACACACCTGCTCAAATGCTCCTACAGCCTGGCAGAGGCAATGCCAATATTTCCACAAACTTCTGTCTAATATCTAGGATACAGAAGCAGAAATGGTACTGGAATTTGAGAAGCAATCATAACCAACCAGAGCGCTGTTTTACTCCCACTAATTACTTTGGATGCTTTGGTATAAATACTTCTGAGGTGAGGAAGGGTAGCACTTGGTGATTTTGAGGATAGTTTTGGTGCCTGAACAGATAAATAATTTCATCAGAAAGGCAAATGCCACCTAAACTGTCTCAGTCATCTCTTCGTGTTCACCCATACTACAGAGAGAGATGGGAGGAAAAGACAGAAAGAAAAAAAACAACCGACAAACTAGAGGGAAAAGAGAAGTTACACAGAGTTACATGGTAACAGAACATGATTTTAAAAAGATTTATCACACACATCATTTCTAATTTGGCACTGACAGCTTAGCATCATTCAATACAGATATTTTATGATCTCAGATACCGGTTCAGAGACTGCTTCCTCAACACTGCTAGAGATGAATGGAAAATAAGCACACGTGTATTTACATAAGAGAAAAAGAGCATAAGCATTCATATAAAACACAGATATCTCCTGGCTTCATACACCAGTCAGTGAACAGGTAATAAACTTTCTTCTCTGGAAGATTGTGCATTGATGCCATTAAAAGGTAACAAGGGGCACCAGGGTGAAGGCAGGAGGTGGCAGCACAGGGAGCAATGCCAAGACAAAGGGAAGACTTCACAGTCATGGGACACAGGAGTGCAGGGTTTCAGACCAGCTCAGAAGGACTGTACAGCATCTGCAGCACTGGAATTAAGGCATTTAGACTCATATTTACACGCGCTACTAGCATGAAGAAGGTAACAGTGCTATTTCTCAGAGTCAACAAACACAAAGCAGGCCTCCCTCTTCACAGAGGGATTACCCAGTCATTAATTTATAGATGAAATCTAGGGAATAACTTGCTGAGGAGCAGGTGTGACAGTTCTTTCTTCTGAGGCCACTTAATTCTTCCCCTGAAAGAGCTACCGTGGCTACTCCCCGCCACTGCCACACAGCTGCAATCTTTACATACGTTTATGTCCACCCTCCATCCACAAAGGAAGTTTAGTTTACAAGCTTATTTTGGGTCTTTCATCAGCTATATTCCTTCAGCTCTAATTTAGCAAATTGCACACTAAATATGCACAGGCAGATCCCATCAAGGTTTTGGTATGTGAAGTAACTTCTGAGAAAACAACTGAGTACCATCACTTTGGTGTTCCAAAACTCCCTCACACAGCAAACTTTGGCTCAACCTGGAGCTGTTTATGTGTTTGTCCCACTCCACTCTCATCCTTAAAACTCAAGGCCCAGTAAAGGCACTTCCTTGAGTATCCAAGTATCTACAGTCGGGAGCAGCACATTAAGTTACTCATAACTTGGAGAAGAAACTGTGGGCCTGGTGTTCATCCACTGCAGAGCTAAAGCACCAAGTGTTCAAGAGTTCAAGCATTTTTAAGAACTCTGTTCGGTGTTTTGCATTGCTTTTCTGAGCAAGCACAGAGGACACATCCTGGCATAATGCACCTCAACGCAAGGCAGGCTTAATACTTCCCCAAACATGCCCTGGGACCTTAGTGCATGCCCAGGTCAGAAGGACACACACAGTTTGTGCAAGGAGGAGGTTGACCCCCTCAGCTGATTGCATATTGGTAAAATCACAGAGAACAGAGGGTGAAGAAATGCAAAATGGGCTCATCTTTCAAAAGCGTGGAACAGCTTGGATCAGTTGCCAAGCCCCGCCAAAACAAAGTAAAAATAACTTTTGAGACTTGTGAGCAAAAGCAATAAATAGTTTAATATAGGCTGCTCTAAATATTGCTTTGGAAGTACAATGGAATCTAATTTGCACTTGCTGATCCCTATAAATTCCACTTAAAAACAAAGTACTTTTCCATTTACCTTCCAGCAAACATTTCCTAGGAGAAAGCCCTGAATTTGAACTTCATTGTTCAGATACAATTCCAATGCAATTTTAGAACATACCCTAAATTCTGTGAAATAAAACTATATCGAGAAAGGCAAAACAAATAATGGTATTAAATAGCATGNTTTTATTGTGTTTCCTTTTGACCCAAAAAAAACAAAAAAAAAAAAAAAAAAAAAAAAACCAAAAAAAAAACCCAAAAAAACCTGCAACATGCACTTGCAGCTCAGAAAGCCAACTGTATCCTAGATTGCATCAGAATAAGTGCAGCCAGCAGGTCAAAGAAGTGATTCCGCACCTCTGCTCTGCTCTCATGGTACCTCACTTGGAGTGCTGCATTCAGTTCTGGAGTCCTCAGCAGAAGGACCAAGGGTGATCCGAGGGCTGGAGCACCTCCCATACAAGGACAGGCTGAGAGAGTTGGGCTTGTTCAGCCTAGAGAAGGCTCTAGGGTGATCTTATAGCAGCCTTCCAGTACTTAAAGGAGACCTATAGGAAAACTGGGAAGGGGTTCTTTATCGGGGAGTGCAGTGATAGGAGGAGGGGTAATGGTTTAAACAAAAAGAGAGGAGATTTAGATTAGATATTAGGAAGAAATTCTTTGCTGTGAGGGTAGTGAGGCACTGGCACAGGTTGACCAGAGAAGTTATGGATGCCCCACCCCTGGGGGTGTTCAAGGCCAGGCTGGATGAGGCTTTGAGCAACCTGATCTAGTGGAAGGTGCCCCTGCCTATGGGAGGAGGGTTGGAATTAGACAGTCTTTAAGGTCCCTTCCAACTTAAAGCATTATTTGATTCTATTCCGTGATTCTATGGAAAAACCACACAAAAACAGTGCCTATGGACCTACTAGAATCAATTTTAAAAGTTAATTTAACCAGACTTGCACAGACTGATGATTTTTGTAAAGATTTACAATAAATATAGAGGCAAAACACTTCAGTGTGAGATTCCCATATATTTTATAATTAAAGAAGCTCAGTACAACAAAAATAAAAACACTCAACTAGAGACTAGTTTTCTAAATTTCCCTTGCAAAGTTCACCTGCGAAGCACAGTCAGACAAGGAAAGAGCAACAGGTTTCAGTGTTGGCAAAAGGCAACTGCTTTGTTTAGAACTGAAGCAAGGAGAGATGGCCAACACTAGCACAAGCAAGGGCACAGCAGGAGGAAAAAGAGAGGAGTTCTACCTGTAGGACACCTGATCAAAGCAACCGATCAGTGGAGGTCCTTTCTAAGCTCCTGCTCATATCTCTTTGTCGAAGAAAATAAAGACTATGCATGAAAAGTTCTGTGTTAAATCATTTACCTCCAATAGCCTTGGATTATTGGTGGTTACAAACTAAAAGGTTTCCTATGCTTGAAAGATATAAGTTGTGACTATATTTGGGCCATGCTGCTTTTCATAAACACATTAATCAATCCTGCCAGAAGCCAGTTATCAATGCCAGCTAAACCTAAAGCAGTAACATTTCACATATATTCTGTAAGATGTTTTTCTGATACCCCAAAGTCTGGGATTTTACAAGACTGTTAGCAGAACAGCTAGCCAACAAGGAGCACCAAGTACTAAATTGCTTGGCTTCTATTCAGCAGCCAGACATACTTTCTAAAACCTGTGCATCAAAGAGTCTTCTACACACTCAGTTCGTTCTTCTCAGATCCTGTCATGCAGCAGACTTAACTTTGCAAATTGACCTTAATATTAAACCATAAAAAAAAATGACTGAACTTCATCTATTCAGTAATATTTTTTCCTGGAGAAGGACTCTTTAATTTCAGACATCAATCTTTGATTCTTGTTTTGAGAAGCCAGTCGTCTCTGCATACTGACAGGGGAACTCTGCATGCCTGACACTGAGTGGTTCTCTGGAGGGTGTAGCTGTCTTCCACAAGCTGTACAGACATGAGGATATCAGCTTAATTGTAGCAGAAATCAGATGCCTGAAAATAAATGCCCACTTATGCTGCTCAATTGCAGAGGTATTTGAGAGACAGAAGAGCATATTAAAAAAAACAAAACTGTAAATTCCACTAAAGAGCTGTACTTCCAATTATTAAACTATTAAACATTAACAAATATGAGAACTGCCACCAAGTACCATTTACCACATATAAGAAACATTAAATCAACAGAACATACGTTCAAAGAGGAACAACCACAGTAACTTTATATGCTGTGTGTCATCTTAACCACATGTCCTAAGTCAAGGAACAACTGACAAAAAGGCTACAAAAAATGCAATCTATGAGATAAATGTGGCTGCTGATAAAGTGTCCACCAGCTTCTTTCCAGACCAAGGTTAATGATTTAAAGCTAATCTGAAAGCAAGAAACAAAGGTTATGAAGCTTTCATAACACCATGCATTCTATGATTCAATTTATATTTTGAAGCAGTAGCTCAGACTGCATCAAAATGACATGATAAGTCACTTTCACATCTTTGATTCAACAACCTAATGAGAGTTGACTGTGTTCAAATAAAAAGTGAATAGGCTACAGACAAAAATTTGGATGGCCAGACGTCTTTACTCTTGCATAGTGGAAAGATCTTAGATGATCTTGACAAACGTCCAGCTTCATTAGTCACACAGGCAATCATTCAGTTTGTTGGTGTCACACAAAAGACTACGTGAAAGCTACAGGCTCATTTTAATTAAAACATTGGAAGTGAGTCACAAAAAAAACCCTGTTAAAAGTACTCATAGTCACCAAAACCATACGTGTGACATATGTAACCATAATCACTGACTGCCTGCAGGTCTAAGAGTGACCTGCAGAGATACTAACCCTCAGGAACGATACGCAGTCTAGACAAAAGCTAAAAATAATAAGGGGCTGCCTGCCCCAGTTTCCCTGAAATTGTCCCCAAGCACAGAATAAATTGATGATTTGATTTTTAGCCATTGACTCCCCTGCTACCCAGCTAAAACAGCTGCTCGCGGGCATTTACAAGGAACACAGTCCAGTTTTAGTTTGCAGGTCATTTTAGACACAACCTAGTAATGCAGCCAAGTATAACTCTACCTTCCTCAGTGAATAACTCCACTCAGTATCCCTGTCACATTCTCACAATCAACAAGGAAATAACTTCTTATCTTAACTAGGGCAGAGCTGCCACCACAGGCCTTTGGGAGCCATAAGAGATTGCAAAAGTGGTTTGCTGTTTAAATTTAGGATTCCAGATCTGTCCGTTCATTATTAATGATCCATCTACTCTGTTCTTGTGAGATATGAACCTTTTCAGGCACGTGGAAATCCCAGGCACAGGCTATTTTCCATTAAAGGCATAGTCAAAATATTAGACTAATTAGCTGACCCAGCTGGAGAAGGGATTTGGGCAACTGAGAATGACAAGAAGCAAAGCAATACTTACAGTCAGCAAATCCTTTCCCTGTGCCATTGACACCAAGCAAGAAATCAGTCACATATTGTGACACTCCACAACTCAACAACAAGAAAACTAAAGAAATATTAGAGTAAACACAGACTGCACTCCCCACATCCCACAATCCAGCAAATGCTGAGAAGGACATGTCTGCCTTAGTGCTACTCTGACATGCCTATGATGGAGATGTAGCCACATCCCTTGAAACTTAACTGCTCAAGCACGCCTCCACACATACTCCAGATACTCCTGGAATCTCAAGAATTACTCCTCATCCCCACGTCAGGTTCCTCAGAGTTTGCAGCACACTAAACAGGCTTAGAATGCCTACACAGTTACCACTTGTTACACACAATGCTGGGCTTGAAACAGCCAGCTTTTCTGCACCACATGTCCCAGAAAGTGTATTTCCCTGCTAAAGGCTGCACTTCACTGCAGACTTTCCATTAGAGTTTAAATCTCCCATAACATGGATGGAGAAACATTCAGACCTATCCTAGTACAGGGAACAGGAAAGCCTCTCAAGTAACGGCAGTAGGTGTCTGTGTTCACAAAAAGAAATGGTTGTGTTTGGTTTGGTTTATACAATCCACAGGGAATTGCCAGTATCCATCTAACCAATAACCCGCAACATACCAACACAGATAAATATAGTGGATTTATTTTCCCTAAAATCAACATAACAAGGTCTCGTTCTTTTGTTTAGTTTTAGAGGGTTAATGTATTCTCTTCCCATTGGACAGAGAACGAACACACTATCTGTCCATCTCACAGGCCCTCTGATGGCCAAATAAAACATGGTTATCACTGTCAGAACTCAAATGAAATAGTCTGAACATGGCAAGAAGTGTGTTCAGAAGACACACTAAAAACGGGAAAAGGGAAGGGAAAGTATTTCCCCAACTTCTCTAGGCTTTTGTGGGGAAATTAGGCTATCCTCTTTTGTTGAGTTAGGTTTGGGTTGATGGGGTTTTTTTCCTCATGTTGAAATATCTCAATGATTCCACTAAAGAGACATGGAATACAATTTTTTTAGTCAAAATACTGATAAAAGAGTGAGAAATTATTTTTCTTTAGAAAAAACTTCATACTATTACCTTCAATATTATATTGTAAATTATATACTAAATCAACCACATAATGACATTTCAGTGCACAGTAAATCCACAGCAAGTAAGATTTGTGATATGACAGATAAGCCTAGAAGCACTAAACAAAAGCAGCCATCTTCCAAATCTCTTTCCTGCTACAGTTAAAAAAAAAGCCAACAGTAACAAAAATTACCATGGTTGGCATTTTCATACACTCAGCTTGCCTACTTTAACTAGGCTCACCTATAAATAGAATCAGAACAACCAGGCTG
>WAAB01026074.1:0-51271 GCA_013389865.1 Piaya cayana | reverse complement strand
ATGTGTGGATCTCAGGACCATGACAATTTTTCAGAGCAATTCTTAAAAGTGCAGATCTTGGGGGTTTTTTAATTAAAGAAAGTAGGTAAGATTTTTAACTCCTGTAATTAGAGGCATGGAAGAAAAAGCAGCACAGTTTTGTGCTCATGGTTCAGTTGGTTTCAGCTCATTCTATAATCTGTCCTAAGAGCCAACATTCCTCTCTCTACTTAAGAAGAGTCTTATGCCATGAAGTATATAAATACTAAAACATTCTGCAGTGAGGTGGCTGTTGAACCCTCACGCATCCTGCTTGACCTTGACATGCCTTATCTCGCAGCAGAACCCGCAGACACATATTTTAGGGCTGCGCTTTGCACACGTGTATGGAGGGAGCTGTGCTGATGTGTGACATCCCCGTGCTGGTGCTGCCATTCCCATGCGGCTTTTTGCTTTGCTCTCTGTCCTCACAAGGACAGCAGGAGGGTCTCCTGGTTTAGGTTTTAAAGGCAACACAGAGCGTGGTACCAAAGCTGTGCTGCGGGCAGGTTGGTTACAGCGGTGCTGAGGCATTTAGGGGTGAAGTTTCAGGGTTTGCTGGCCCACAGTCCTCTTTCCCAGAAGTTACTACCTGCTGCCCTTGAAACTCTGACCTGCCTGGTTGCAGAGAAAAGCCTGAAAACGTGGAATCTTACAGTAGTTTGAGGTGTGACTCATGATTTTTCACCACGAAGGGCACATACTATTGCCTCCTCTCAACTTCCCTCTGTCTCTGATGCAGCCGCACCTTGCAGATGTTCGGGGAGGAGAGTTTGCACTCATGCACCCTAAAAGCAGCTTCTGTGTATGCAAAAGTCGACATCCGCGTACGCAGGTGTCACTATTCCCAGCGGGTGTGTTCTGCTTGATGGGGCCGCATGTGTATAAGCAGTTGCCCCTCTGGGCACACTGGGCTCTAAATATCACTCTTGAGCAAGGTAGTGCGGCTACTTCCATGTGCTTCTCCCACAGCAGATTTCTGAAAGTAGTTTTATAGAGTTAAGTGTACAGATATCTACCTCGGACTTCTACTTTTCCACTTGTACTATCTGACACCACCATGCAGAATTTATAGGTTTACACCACTGATGGATCCTGCATGAATTTTCTCTCCTTTGCTTATCAGAATTCTTAAACCAGTCAATGCTGGTCTGAATTTTTAGGCCAAGATGCAATCTATTTCCCACAAGCATACCCAGCAGGGCAAAGGGTACAAAGAGTCTCCCCAGAAACAAATTACTGTCTCTCAGGCACAGAAAAGGGTGTAAATATCAAAATGACATTGTCTATCACCCCTTCAAAACCCTCACTTCTCGGCTTGGTTCATTTCTGCCTCTTTGTTTGTGTGAGTGCACATTGCTGTGTTTCTCCCATCCCATTCTCCACGATCAGGCAGCCGCTGTCTTCTCCTATTTCCTTCTCTTTTGTGTCTTCCACCACTCTCCCCAAGGCACAGCTTTCCCTGGAGAAGAGGATGACCCCCGTTTGACTCTCTGGATGCTCCTCTGATCGCAAAGGGAAGCAAGGGTCACCACACAAGGCAGAGAGGAGTGATCCTTGGGCAGCAAACACCTCGGTGCTGCTGCTCCATCCAGCGCCACCAGGACCAGAAACGCCCCCCATAACCTAACTGTGAGATTGCTGCAGGGCGGCGAGGACGGGGGCTGCCAAGGTGAGGAGGCACAGGATCCTAACAGTGCTCAGGCTGCCTACCAGGCATAAACGATGCTGTCGATGAGGGTAATTTTCAGATGAGTTGAGATAAGTATGTTGTGTTTCACTGTGACCTTCCCAGTTATCCCACACAGAGCCCAGGGCTCGGTTAACTGTTTTCTAATGCCTGCTGAGAGCGCTCAGCAGAGAAAGAACCAGTCCAAACAAATGGAGCCCTGTCCTCCTTCCCACTGATCCCCCTCAGCTTCCTCCCAGGCTGGGGGGACACGAGGCCCTGCCCCGTACCTGATGTGGCTGGGATGGTGGCCGGAGAGACGAGATCTAGGCAGCTCTGCCCTGCAGATGCTTCCCCAAAGAACAGTCCTCCAGACCTCACGGCTTCCCAAGGTCATCTAGCAACACACAACCAAACCCCTTCTTAATTTAAATTTGTGTTAAGGCAGATTAAAATATGTACCAACAAACGTCAAAGAGCTGTCATCTTGCCTCAGAGACAGCAGAACAGGTTTACTCCTTTCCCAAATCTAGAATCANTTGCTCTTCTCTGGACTCGCTCCACAGCCTCAACATCCTTCTTGTGCTGAGGGGCCCAGAACTGACACCAGGATTCGAGGAGCGGTCTCACCAGTGCCGAATCCACAGGGAGAAGAACCTCCCTGGCCCTGCTGGTCACACCATGTCTGATCCAAGCCAAGATGCCATTGGCCTTCTTGGCCATCTGGGCCACTGCTGGCTCATGTTCAGTCGCTGTCAACCAACACCCCCAGGTCCTTCTCCTCCAGGCACTTTCCAGCCAGACTTCTCCTGGTCTGGAGCTGCTCAGGGTTGTTGTGCCCCAGGTGCAGAGCTCTGTCCCTCCAGCACAGTCACATCCAGGAACTCTGCTGGCAGAAGACCTTCTGCAACCTGGCAACAAGTTTTTTATATCAGGCAGATCACTCAAACACCCCTGCTGCTTTCAGAGCAGAACAGCAGGAGCATAAGTCTTCATTTCTCTTTATACTCCCTGGATCATTTCATCAAGAAATGACACTAGATGACAACGCTGACACCACAGAGGCACCTGCCCAGAACGGCCCCAGCCACCTTCAAGATGAAGCTGCCCAAAGCCACCATCGCTCCAGATAACTTTACTAACAACGCCTGTGACTCAGCGAGCGCTTCCCATCAGCACCCGTGGCAGGCAGCTAAGCATCACTGCCCCGTGCAGATGGGGAAAACCAGCCCCGCTGGGCCCAGTGATTTGCCTGCAGCCCCACAGCACCTGCCAGACCTCAGAGCAGAACTGGGAGCGGGGCTACCTCACACTCACTGGTGGCTACCGGCCAGCGCATCCCACCTGCCTCTGCAGGGCGACAGCCGCCCGCTCCTCTGCAAGCATGAGCTGAGTGAGACCCCACAGACCCTCTCACTTGGAGACCGGATGAAATATAAACTGAACCGGTTATTTTTGCCATTAAATGCGTTCCACCATAGAGCATACATGAACACAAAGCAAAACAGAATGGTAAAAGTTGAAGTGTAAGAGGCTGAATTCAGTAGAGCCAATAGTTACATTCAATAAAGCGTCATATTTGTGATTACGGAGTTTTGTTAGATAACATCTTATTTGTACAATGTAGCTAAAATGAATGGTTAGGCTAATCAGTGCAAGGATTTAAATAGTCTTAAATATATTAGCATAATCACTCATAAAGCACTTGTCGTTTATAAATGAATTAACAGCTACAACAGCTACAAATTAAAGAAGAAATGTCTGCTTTTTAAAGCATCTGCCCAGTTTAAAGAGGGGAAAAAAATAAAGGAATGCTGGGCATTCTGATTTTCAGCTCACAGGAGGAAGGACTCCAGTTATGAATGAAGCTTTTCAGACCTTGGTCCTGAACTCTAATCAGTTCTACCTCACTCAACTTCAAGATATTTTAGATTATGTTGCATTGGAGTTAAACTGTTCTAGGTTTTTGATGTGCTTGTACCTTCCCAGAATTTAGAAAAGGTTCATTTTCATTTATAGGATGATTTTACAGGCCTGTCGAGCCTTCTGAAGCGAGCAGGATGCATGGTTCTCACTCTGTGCTCCTCATCCCTGCACCTACCCATTCCTCTTGGAGCAGACAAGTGCCTTTAGGGCTGCTCTGCAGTCAAGGAAGGAGCCACATGGAGCCTGTACTGAAGAAATCCCTGCTGGGAAGACCCTCTGCAGCCCAACATCGCAGCCTCCACACAACACGTGAAGGTGCACATGTGATGGGGGTTTCAGATGTTTCATTTCCTGCAATAGAAAGTATTTGGTTTATAGCTGGACTCGACGATCTTCAAGGTCTTTCCAACCTAAACAATTCTCTGATTCTTGCAAAAACTGGCATAGAAAAGGCGAATAAGAAACGTTCACTGAGAATGAGGGACTCACACATGAAATCGGGAGACAGAGCCAGAACGAGGAGAGACGCTTCTCAACAGAACTGGTAGATAAATGGAGGGGCTCCTTGCCAAAGGACATTGTCAATAGCACATGGTCTCAAGACACAGTTATACAAATTCCCAGGACAGATATCAATTTGGGTACCAGACAAGAGTCCTGTGGAAGGAAGGAAACTCACAGGGAAATATTCCTGCATTTACCCTGCATCCTGTTCCCGAGGCACCTGCTCGACCATCATCAAGAGACAGATAATGCGGCACCAGCCGTTCTATGTTCTTGCGTTTCCTACACTAGATTGGCACAAGTGGAGTAAAGAAATTCATTTTCTGAAAGGGAAAGCAAGGGGGAACGTTTTGCCCCAAGGAGGCAGGATGTTCCCTCAGTGGTTGCTGCACAATATCGCTCGAAGAAGCTGGTTAACCTTCCCTTCCTTAACCTCCACCCCACCCACAACAGGCACTGGCAGTGGGTGTGTTGGGGTGGTGGCAAACGCCTCTCTTCCCCCTCCCTGCCCGCCCCAGCCTGCATAAAGCTCTGACTGAGGAGACCAACACGCTCGCTCCTTGTGCTTGTGCTACGGTTTCACTCTGGGCAATTGTCTTCAACTGTGTGTAGAGCAAATAATTAGTGAGCACATCACCCTTTTGGCTATACTACTTTTTTTTNCAAACACCCCTGCTGCTTTCAGAGCAGAACAGCAGGAGCATAAGTCTTCATTTCTCTTTATACTCCCTGGATCATTTCATCAAGAAATGACACTAGATGACAACGCTGACACCACAGAGGCACCTGCCCAGAACGGCCCCAGCCACCTTCAAGATGAAGCTGCCCAAAGCCACCATCGCTCCAGATAACTTTACTAACAACGCCTGTGACTCAGCGAGCGCTTCCCATCAGCACCCGTGGCAGGCAGCTAAGCATCACTGCCCCGTGCAGATGGGGAAAACCAGCCCCGCTGGGCCCAGTGATTTGCCTGCAGCCCCACAGCACCTGCCAGACCTCAGAGCAGAACTGGGAGCGGGGCTACCTCACACTCACTGGTGGCTACCGGCCAGCGCATCCCACCTGCCTCTGCAGGGCGACAGCCGCCCGCTCCTCTGCAAGCATGAGCTGAGTGAGACCCCACAGACCCTCTCACTTGGAGACCGGATGAAATATAAACTGAACCGGTTATTTTTGCCATTAAATGCGTTCCACCATAGAGCATACATGAACACAAAGCAAAACAGAATGGTAAAAGTTGAAGTGTAAGAGGCTGAATTCAGTAGAGCCAATAGTTACATTCAATAAAGCGTCATATTTGTGATTACAGAGTTTTCTTAGATAACATCTTATTTGTACAATGTAGCTAAAATGAATGTTTAGGCTAATCAGTGCAAGGATTTAAATAGTCTTAAATATATTAGCATAATCACTCATAAAGCACTTGTCGTTTATAAATGAATTAACAGCTACAACAGCTACAAATTAAAGAAGAAATGTCTGCTTTTTAAAGCATCTGCCCAGTTTAAAGAGGGGAAAAAAATAAAGGAATGCTGGGCATTCTGATTTTCAGCTCACAGGAGGAAGGACTCCAGTTATGAATGAAGCTTTTCAGACCTTGGTCCTGAACTCTAATCAGTTCTACCTCACTCAACTTCAAGATATTTTAGATTATGTTGCATTGGAGTTAAACTGTTCTAGGTTTTTGATGTGCTTGTACCTTCCCAGAATTTAGAAAAGGTTCATTTTCATTTATAGGATGATTTTACAGGCCTGTCGAGCCTTCTGAAGCGAGCAGGATGCATGGTTCTCACTCTGTGCTCCTCATCCCTGCACCTACCCATTCCTCTTGGAGTTGGAGCAGACAAGTGCCTTTAGGGCTGCTCTGCAGTCAAGGAAGGAGCCACATGGAGCCTGTACTGAAGAAATCCCTGCTGGGAAGACCCTCTGCAGCCGAACATTGCAGCCTCCACCCAACACACAAAGGTGCACATGTGATGGGGGTTCAGATGTTTCATTTCCTGCAGTAGAAAGTATTTGGTTTATAGTTGGACTCGATGATCTTCGAGGTCTTTCCAACCTAAACAATTCTGATTCCTGCAAAAATTGGCATAGAAAAGGCGAATAAGAAACGTTCACTGAGAATGAGGGACTCACACATGAAATCGGGAGACAGAGCCAAAATGAGGAGAGGTGCTTCTCAACAGAACTGGTAGATAAATGGAGGGGCTCCTTGCCAAAGGACATTGTCAACAGTACATGGTCTCAAGACACAGTTATACAAATTCCCAGGACAGATATCAATTTGGGTACCAGACAAGAGTCCTGTGGAAGGAAGGAAACTCACAGGGAAATATTCCTGCATTTACCCTGCATCCCGTTCCTGAGGCATCTGCTCGACCATCACCAAGAGACAGACAATGCGGCACCAGCCGTTCTATGTTCTTGCGTTTCCTACACTAGATTGGCACAAGTGGAGTAAAGAAACGTATTTTCTGAAAGGGAAAGCAAGGGGGAACGTTTTGCCCCAAGGAGGCAGGATGTTCCCTCAGTGGTTGCTGCACAATATCGCTCGAAGAAGCTGGTTAACCTTCCCTTCCTTAACCTCCACCCCACCCACAACAGGCACTGGCAGTGGGTGTGTTGGGGTGGTGGCAAACGCCTCTCTTCCCCCTCCCTGCCCGCCCCAGCCTGCATAAAGCTCTGACTGAGGAGACCAACACGCTCACTCCTTGTGCTTGTGCTACGGTTTCACTCTGGGCAATTGTCTTCAACTGTGTGTAGAGCAAATAATTAGTGAGCACATCACCCTTTTGGCTATACTACTTTTTTTTAATATATGAAAGAAATATAGCACTAAAGCATATTCAGCCTTTCACACACACTAAATCATCAAAGGTGAATTTGTCTTGTTTTTTGGAAGAACATGTTTGTTTTCTTTATCTTCCTGACTGACTAGGAACCGCTGCAAGTCATCAGGAGCCTTGTGCTCGTAGTTCAACCTTCTAGCTAAGCTCCCTAGTAAATGTGCTGCTATTTTCATCCTAGGCTAAGGGCAGCCCAATCACCACTCACACTCAGAGCTATTAAAAATACTTCCCCCAGTTCTCAGAAAGAGAATAATCTAAAATCTCAAAGTAACTGAACTGAAAAAGAAAAAAAAAAGAAAGAGGAAGCTTTAACGTGAAGAGCTATTATTATGCCTTCTCACATTTTACTGTAGCTAAAAGTATGAGTTGTATATATAACTAATGCACCACCCACCCAAGCAGAAAATACATGCTTGAAGAAGTAAAGGCTTGGCTGTCAGAACCCATCCTCCAGTCAGTCTCCATCGTGTATTTTTGCTCCTGAGATAAATTAGCCCACTACTTCTCAGGTGATTCTAGCATTTCAAATTTTAGCACGGGACATACTCAAGTGAAATCAGCAGCGCTTTCTTAAATCCCCAGGCTGAAATCACAGGGCAGGCAGCCCTCGGCAAAGCAAAACTGAAATGTGAAGGTAATGGGGTGAAAGTTTGAGGGCTGCCCTCCACTTGCACTTGCTCACACGCATAAATGTTTCCATCCTGGCAGCTATAAACACTGTTTACCATCAAACACCTGCAGCAGATTTCCAACAGCCTCATGCCTGCAGCCCAGGCTGGGACGTGATCTGCTCTGTGTGCTCGTACACAGCAGAAACCAGAGATCACAGAATCATAGAACAACCAGGTTGGAAGAGACTCACCAGATCACCAAGTCCAACCGTTCCAGCTCGTAGGTGGAGCTGCCTGGTCACATCTTTCTTAGAATGCTCGTTTCTGTCTTTCTCTTTCAAGGCTCTAAATGTTCTTCTCAGTATCACTGCTGACTTAAATCCTTCTTTCATCAAGCACAGACACCCTCTAGTTCAGTCCAGGCTGTAGCCACTTTCTGGTGTGCACAGACTTTCCAGCCAGTGAAAAGGAACCTGGGAAGACACCGAGACCCCTCTCAGTCAGTAAAACAGCATCTCTGCACCAGCATCCTGCAGTTCTAGTTCTAGAATCATGCTTACAGATATAGAGAGAGCAAAACAAGGAGATTTTACTTTATCTTTTTTTGTGAGATGAGAGCAGAGCCTGTGAACAATTACACCTTTGGAAGGCAGTGGTGACAAATTATTGGAATTTCTTTGAATTGTAAAACAAGGTTGAGAATTTCTAGACAAGAGTCCAGACATTTAAAGCATTCAGCAGCTTCACAGGTTGTTTTTCAGAGATACTCCAGTAGATCTTGAACTTCTGCTGGGTAACATTACTAATATCAGGACAGAGAACAGGTATTCTCACTAGTTCTGCTGCTTTCAGGATCTCAAAATGAACTCAAGCTCAATATAGTGGGCCCAGCTCCTAACTTCCAAGGAAAAGATAAATATTATCCTCTAAGACAACATCCAGATAAAACCATGTCATGCATTACTCCCAGCCCAAGTCACCTCCCCAGACATCGTACATTTCTCCATCACGGCCCTTATGATGTACCCTAATTCCTCCCTAACAACCCCCCAGAAAGCCTGGCTGGAACGGGCTGAGAAGCAAGTTCATCACTCCTAGGGTAACTGTTCCTCCAGTACATCTGATACACAGAGCAAAGCTGCACGGGCTCCATGGGAGAGTTTTAATAAGTATCTGGGCTGCATTAGGATATAAAAGGTATAAAATTTGGGAGCAAGATGCTTCAGAAAGCACCGTTATGTAGACGTTTTGCAGCTTGTAGCTGAGGTCAGCACTAGCCAGTTGACATACATCTACTGCTGGCATGCAGGGATAGAAGAAAACGTTCCAGAAGATCCAAGATGAAGCATTTCTCTGCTCTCTAGCACGGCAATAATCTTTATAATTGCAGTCAGGTACTTATGAAGCTCAAAGCTATTTCAAGCCTTTGCTTGGTGACGAGCAGTGCTAGAAGTGACCAAACAGTAGGAGAAAACTCTGGTCCTTCACTTCACAAGATCTGTGCACCAGCCTAGTCAGAAAGCAGAGCCAGCTCTGCTCAGCCTGGGAGGAGCCCTTGGGTTACTCCCTATGCAGACTCTTGCCTAGGCCTGGGGTGCACAGGGAGGTCTCCGTGCTGCTGAGCCCTTCAGAAAAGTGGGATTTAGTCTCCCCATGCTGATTTTTCTACCTTTGTTGTTATATAAGTTTAATGCTTTTAAATCATGTAAATGTGTCTAGAGATGGCAATGGGTGTGTGTTTGAGAAATCCAAAAATAAAATAATGTAATGCAGCCAAATACTTAATTACCAACATGTGCATCTGTTGTCAAACCATACGCTAAGTGAGTGGCACTGCTCATTAGTTCTGCTTTCAGGAGCTACCAGGCACTCGTGTCATCACTACCAAGAGTCTTCTGAGTCTGAATCATCTCCGGAAGGGACAGATTCTGTCACTCACGCAGTTACTGTTAACAAGAATGCTGATGGCGTAGCAGGTGTTTCCTCCACTTCTCTAAACCTGGAAAGGTTCTGGCACAGCTCCCCTCCAATTTTCCCTCTTCAGAAAGGAAAAACAGTCTTTCTCTCCTGGCTCCCATGAACATGCAGGCATCAGGCATGTTCCAATAAACTCGGGGATTGGACACAATTGCTCCTGTTCTCTCTGCTGCCCACAACACCGTGTGATTATCGCACCGCGCTGGGTCCTCAGGAGGGACTGCTGCTTTAGCCAGTCCAATCCCTTTTCATGCAGTAAAACTCTAGGTGCAGTGAAAGAGGAGGGAATCTGTGACCCACAACGGCTCGTGTTTTACCTGACCCATTAACCCTGCCGCATGCCTGAAACGCTCCTGCAATGTCACTGTTCAAACCTTTCAGGGCATCTGATGTTCTGACATGAAGTTGGAGAAGTTCCTGCGTTCTGCCCACATCAAGCAAATGCCAACTGGGATCCGAAGAAAAGAGCAGAGCATCACTGTCAGGAAAACAGCATGCAAGCACCAAAGGACAGTAGTGGGGGAGAAAGGACCTGAGAAACCCCAAACGGGTCACAGCCTGGTGCAACGTTACAGCAGAAGATCTACAAACCTGAGAGCTGAGGAGCCACTGCTGGGCTCCATCCCATATGGGGCTTTGCTAGATGCCAGTTAAATCCCAGCCTGGTTCCACTCAGCTCTCTCACACGGCCTCTGAGCCAGGAAGGCAGAACTTAAGTCTCTTCCCTCATTTGTGAAATGCCTCATGGCCACACAGACCTCTTTATGAAGGGAAAAAAAGGCTGGACAATGCTGACTGTGGCCAAATCCAGGCTCAGGCTGGTGCGAGCGCAGCAACTCAAGGTTGCACCCAGATTCCTACTGCAGAGGAGAGGGCAGGGATTCTACCTCCTTCTCTCCCTCCCTCCCTCATTGTGCCGCACTTTTCTACCCAACAAAAAGGCCAAACTAAATCCTGTGCTTCAGATCGCTGAGGATGGCTCAGGCAGCCCTTTCCACTCATAATCAAAGACACGTTTTCTTTCTAGTGCAGTGGCTCCCAAGAGCCGAAGTTCAAGCTGGAACACTGCGACTCACATGGCTTAAATCTCCAGCGGGACACCTCTGGTGCTGATGTCCCCAGCTTGGACCTGCTCAGGTCCCCTCTGCAAGCTTTCAGGTCCCTGCCAGCTGCAGCGACCGACAGCGCCTACAGCAAATGTGTCACATGTAGGTAGGTCACTAAATATCGTGCCCAAGTGCAACACAGGACCAGATGCCATAAAAAAAAAAAAAATCTTGTTGATGTAAGCACTAGGCTTTTACTTCCCCAAGTCTGACAGCCTCCCACACAGCCAGTAGCAAGCAGCTATTTCCCTTGTAATGTCATCAGCCTCCAGTAATGTTCACTTGTCTGGTTTTAATCCCCTCTGCAGCCCTTCCTACCATCCCATGATAAGCCCCTTCCCCCCTACCCTTTCGTGACTGCCCAGATCTTTTCCTTTCCTTCTCCACCACATATGGCTTCTAGACTCTCTCCGCTTCTTTCTGTTAACATTTCTGAAGTTTATCTAGGGCTCAACAGACTTTTTTCCCGTCTTGGTGATGGGAGGAGGAGGAAGGAGGGGGAACCTGTTACTCAGCTGGCTCTGGCAAGGCTGGGCAGCCGTGGCTGAACTCCCAGCCTTCTGCCGAGAACAGTATAAATAGGAGCACCAGAAACATCTTTTAATGTTATTCATATTAATACTTCTGGAATCTTCACATGCACACTTGAAACGGCTTTAAAAACATGAAAAACAGAGGGAATGGGTTGGGAACCCTGAGAAGCTCGGACTGCATCGCACACAGCACTGTCACAGGGAAGTGGCTACAGCAGGATGAGGGTCTAAGCCATTTGTATCAAAGGCCTATTTTTCTACCACTTTATTTAATAAAATTGTTCTTTAAACAAGATTGTTCTTTGCCTTTGGACAGAAGAAACCATTCCTGTCTTTGCTCCTCCTAAGGAGGGTCCATGAACAGTACACGTGTTCTGGAGGAGAAAAAGGCCCTGTCCACTCATGGCATGTCCAAAAGGGGGAAAAAAGAAGACCAGGATGGAAGGGACCCATGTGCCTTTTCCCTCTCCAGCTCCCTTCCTCACTCACCGTTCACCCTGCCAGGAAAGCAGAGTGGGTCTCTGGAAGGCTCCTGGATTTCTCCTTACATCATCACGGCCAAAGAGCTCCTCAGAATTTCACTGTGTGCTTTAACCTTGGTTCTGTGACCAACAGAGACTTTCTGTGTACTTGCTGGGCCACCAGCTTTAACATCTTACAGGATCTGATGAAGAAGAAACCAACCAGCAGTATTAAGGAGACTTAAGGCCAACCAGATTCCTGGTGCCTTCCTCCACCGCTCTCAGCTCCAGAGGGGCACCACGGGATAGATACAAGAGATTTCCTTCCAAGGAGCACGGTCTGAGTTTCAAGCTGGCTTTCTGATGTCCAGATCAGAGTACAAACCAGATCATGAAAATTCCAGGTACAAGGGAACTAGAAGTATCTGTTGTGCTTGGACGGGGCTGGACAGGGAGAGGAGTCACTAAGCCTTAGACCTAGGGCACTGCACAGCTCACAAGCTCATGCCACCTCCTCCTCTTCCTCCCACACACCCTGCAGCAGGAAGGCTCCAGCCAGTGCTCAAGGGTGTCACCTAAGAGCCCCAGTGACATAAACGAAACACCCCTCGTCACAGGGGTCTCTGATACGGGGATCACACCCACCTCCACACCTGAACTCCAGCCCAGGTACAGCCAGCAGCTCTGCTCCGGGGCAGCCTCCACAGCAACCTGCAACCACAAGTGAAAAGCCTCCTTACAATAGCAAAACAAGCATGAAAGGAAGCAAAGTAATCTGCATGAGTAATCTAGATATATATGCACATTTTAGGAGGGAAAGCAGATAAGAATCTCTCAGGTGAATTAGAGGGCATATGCTTGCAGAGAAATAGCGCTTCTCTAGCCTACAATCATTTCATGATTACATCTGCTTCCTTGGCCAAGAAATGCTGGTTTCTGTTTTTCCGTAGCCCAACCCTTGTTTCTAGCTGCTAGATGGGCTCTTGCATTTTAGTTGTCCCAGTAGGAGACATCATACTCATTCCAGCTCTGTTTGCATTTAACAAACTCCTCCAGCTATTATTTCTCCCCTTAATTTTTTTTTCTATCTTAATAAAAGATTACATGTCATTAAAAATTGCTAGTTTTCCACTAAATTTCTGATCATCTGTGTCTTGGTTGCTATTATCAATATGGATCACAGAACAGTTTATGTTGTCAAAGGCAGAAGAGGAGTTGTCTATGAATTCCACAATTATTTAAAGCACCCTAAAGCCTGAAAGACACTTGTTGAAGCCTTTTAAATGTTTTGGCCTCATCTTGTGATTTCTCCTTTCAGGGGAGAATCTTGCTGAAGTTATTGAAGACTGAAAAGTTCCTTTTTCTTCCATCAAGGAGAACATCTTTCTTCCAATGAAAAACAAAAGTTGCCGTATAACAGGTTGGTTATTTTTTTATTTGCAGGTTGGTTTGGGATGATGTAAAACTTGCCTTTGGTTCTGCAGCAAAAGGCAGCGCAGCTCAGGAGATCAGTTAAGTGTGTGTCTCATTTACACACGTGACCTAAAAATCTGCAGGACTGAAAAGCTTTTCTTGCTAGGAGGACAAGAAGGCTGCACGCTCAGGCCTCCCCCCGTACTTCATGGGAACTGGCAGAGCTCAACCATGAATTACACAATCTTCACTTTTCTAGAAAGCAAGCAGGCTTTGGGTTTCTTTTCCATTTCTTTCTGCCGTGTGCTAAGAGTGACTATAATTTTATATTTATTATAATATTTTAATTTGGTTTTATATGGTATACATTCTTTCTCCTGTAAAACTAGATCTGCGCAGGAAATTTGATAAAGTCATTTTATGTCTTCTATTCATTGCTACTAATTTCACTTGATGACAAATTAGATTCCAGCCATCTGAGTCAGCCGCTAATTTCAGATCGCCCCATTTTCCCAGGGTTTCGTCAAATGAATACACTTGTATGTGGAGCAACACACAGAAACCTAGCAGTGACCCACACGATCTGCACTCCTCAGGCTCCGTCCAGCCAAGTGCGTCACGCCGAAGGAGCACGTCCCGCTCCCCACGCAGGCAGCAGCGGGCTGGGGGATCTCACCCGCTCCAGGCAGTCCAGATCCTGGCAATGCTCTTCTGAGGCAAAGAAATAAAACAGGAATTGAAGCCAAGAACGCAAGGAAGGGCTGAGGGAACAGTAGGACACAGGCGAGAGTCACTCAGCGAGGAGGGTGAGGGCAGGGCCCCAGGACTGGTGCAGCGTCGTCCCGCTGCTCGGCTGTCAGTGCCGTCCTTGGCTCCGACGGGTCCCCCAGCAACCAGCTCACCCGCAGACAATGCCTGGACCAGTGTCAGCAGCAGTCAGGGACCATTCCCAACACGCGGTTTGGATGAGCCACCTTCTCGGGGTGGGAGAGAAAGAGAATTCATGGTCAAAAGCCATGACACCCCAGCTGCCCTCGGGGCCAGCAAACAGCTCCCTGGCCTGTTTTATTTACTAGCGTAGAAGTAATCTTGAATACCACAATTCATTGAGCACAGAGAAGTTCACTGAACAGGCACTGCCTCTTACTAGGACTGCCCCGACTGCTCCAACGCAGCAGACTCAGTTTCTTTGTGTTCTTTTGTTCACCGAGATCCTTCTGTAGATTCTATTTAATCTTCGAGTCTTCATGCATTGTCTGGGCTGATTTTTAATTGACCAGAAAATTAGATGAACGCATCTATTAGGCCAGAGCACTATTTCACCTTGATCTGGCCCTCAAACCAAGATCGTAGATTGCATCTCCAAGCAGCAATCGACTACCGTACAAACCCTTTCTCCTCTCTCATGGTCATTCTGTCCCTGAACCTAAGCTTCTCCTGTTGGATTTAATTCCAAATACATTAAGTACAAGCTGATATCAGCAGAGGCGAGTTATAAGAAAGATAAAGATCCTGTTTAACAGAAAAACAATTTCTGATTGAGTTAATGCTGCTTAGCAATTTCAGTTTTCAAAGTGCATTACACAGAGGAATTAATCTTTGCAACATCCAAGGGAGTCAGGTGTATAAACATTGTTATGCATCTTTTACAGATGAGGGAAAAAAGGCAACAAAATCAAGTGCTAACTTAGGGTTCCTTGGTTTTTGAGCACTCCCATGCCAAATAAAACCAGTGTCTCGCATCACAGACCCTGTGAACAGCACGGCTTTCTTCTCACTTTTCCATGATGCTGTGACACCACTGTCCTGACAAGCTCGCAGTGCCCGACAGATGCAGAAAACATGGAACTAGTTGGGAAAGGAACCAGGACAAGAAAGCATCAGGAGCTGCTGGCACCCAGCCTGTAGCTCAAACCCTGAGCAGTGGGACCTCTCGCAGCCAGAGAGATTCACAGCTCCAAGGGAAGAAAGGGTAAGCGCATCCTATAGCAGAGACCTGCCCGCTATAGAGTGTACGGTACAGCTGCACGAGGTGAAAGAACAGGCAGGTATGAACTCTGGACTAAGCAAGTGGCTGTACAGACGCTGCCTAATAAACATGACAGATGAGTCTGTGAATGCTACCCAGGGGTTCTGTGCAAGGCTGATCTCACAGGGGTTCCTTATAAAGAGTCAAGGTGAGAGAACACTCATCATGTTTTTCAGCAAATGAAGACCAGTCAGTTTTCATAGAATCATAGAAAAACCAGGTTGGAAGAGACCCACTAGATCATCGAGTCCAACCATTCCCACCAATCACTAACCCACGTCCCTCAGCACCTCATCCACCCAGCCCTTAAACCCCTCCAGGGAATGGGACTCAACCACCTCTCTGGGCAGCCTCTGACACTGCCCAATCACCCTTTCTGGGAAATATTTTTTTCCTTATTTTGAGCCTGAACCTCCCCTGGCGGAGCTTGAGGCCATTCCCTCTCGTCCTGTCCCCTGTCACTTGCCAGAAGAGCCCAGCTCCCTCCTCTCCACAACCTCCTCTCAGGTAGTTGCAGAGAGCAATGAGGTCTCCCCTCAGCCTCCTCTTCTCCACGATAAACACCCCCAGCTCTCTCAGCCGCTCCTCTTCTTCTCCAGCCCCTTCCCCAGCTTCGTTGCTCTTCTCTGCACTCACTCAGAGCCTCAACATCCTTCTTGTGCTGAGGGGCCCAGCACTGACCCCAGGATTCGAGGAGCGGCCTCACCAGTGCTCTTGCCCACCCAGGGCTTGGAACAATCATGCCCTGGTTGCAAACAAACATCAAGAAACTACAGCAATATTCAAATAAGGGGAAAAAACACAGGAGTAACAGGGAGGGAGATGAGGAAACCAAGGAAGAAATGCTAATTAATTTAAACAGATTTGCCCAAAAAATTAATTACAAAAAAATTTGTAAATTAAGAATTCAAATCTCCCAATAAGAGGAGCCAAAAGGTTCTTCTCTGGAATCTATTACGAGTATCTGAAAAGGGATTGTGTCTAATTAGACATTATTTTGCATCAAGATGACCCCTTATTATAATTAGAGATATGCTAAATTACTTGGAAATAATTATAATGATTTGATATCCTCCACAAGTGCCAGTTTGGGAGCTTTCATGTTCACATTGATTCTATCCACTTCAGTTCCTTTTGTCAGGAGGTGGAGAGCAGGTACCCAACCTGCAAAGAAACCTCATTCTTCGAACCTCCATCAATGCCACTTTTTATAGACACCTACAAACTCAAGAGACATGCAAATATTCACGTAATAAAACTGCAACTTAAACATGTGGCAGGTACCCAGGCACAGTTATTTGCAGCCCATTCCCTCATTAAGCAGACTGGTGGTGTTAATTTTTATCTTTACAATGCCTGTATCCACTCCAGAGCTCTAAACCATCCTGCCCCGGGACTGAGTTCACCTACCTACTGCAAAAAGGGCAGCTCAAGCTCTAACGAGCGTCGGTTGCTATTTCAGTGCTGCTCGATTTCAGTGGTTCAGGGAATCAACTGAACTCCAATCACTCTGCTGGCTGCAGAGAGGGAGGCAAGACACGTCCAGCACCCCGGGCTGCACACGCGCTGGATTGTGTGATACGGGTACGAAAATGCCCGTCGAGCTAGAAAATGTTCACAGAGCGAGGTCTGGAAGTCAGGTCCACAGCAAGGTGAGAAACCGGAACAAGCCAGGAAACAGCTACAGGAGATCCTGCTGCATCTCAACGTGCTTCTAACCTGCATGGAGAGCTGGATGGAGCAAGCTGCAGTGAGCAAAAGACATTGAGGTAAAAGTGAAGCTGTGTACACTCAAGTGCCACCCGAGGAAGGAAACAGCTTCAAAGTTATCCAAAATGCTTTGAGGGGCATGAAGAAGAACGGCTTGTGCAGCTACATCAGCCCCTGCACGGGGCCAGCAAATCTCAGAATCACCAGGTTGGGAAAGACCCACCGGATCATCGAGTCCAACCATTCCTATCAAACACTAAACCATGTCCCTCAGCAACTCTGATCACTGGCTGTGATCAGCTGGAGAGAAAGCAGACACACAGGGACCATGAGAAACAGCCACATGCTGACATGGCAGTGAGGGGACACACAGCTCAGCTCCTCCAGCTAAGGGCTGGCAGGAGACAAGAGGAGCGGGAAATACTGAAGCTGTTGGGCAAAGCACGACAGAGAGCTAAGAGCAAAGCCCACCACGGATTCCTAAAATCATTGGCACAAAGGGCAGAAGAAGGACAGCAGGACCCTGAGAAGCTTCACCAAACACTCAGTGGAAGAATGAGTCCACACAAGTCAGACCTGGGAAGGTATCAGGGCAACCCAGCACCTGCAGTGCTCTATGTCCTGCAATTTAAACACACAGAGTGAAAGGTGATTTCTGTGGTTACAAACCAGGCCAGCGTCTGGGCTAGGAAGAGGAGGGACATTCCCACATTCAGGCTCCGTATCCCCATCCAGCAGACTCAGAGCTCCCAGTCTCACCTCTGATGCACAGAACAGCCACAGCTGCCACAGCTCCAAACACAGCACAACTCCAGGCGTTTCGACTGCTGCAGAGGCTCAGAAACAACACGTTTCATATTTTGTGGTGCTGACTTACGCATTCATTCTGTAGAGACATTAGCACCCATGAATAATCACAAAATAAAAAAGGGGTAATTTATATTTAACTTTGCCAGAGGGACGTAGTTAATGGAGAAACCAGGGCTTAGGAAGAGCAGCTGATATTTGTCACTGGAGAGCAGGACTAATTAGATGCACCAGGCAGTGGTGACGTGAAGTTGAAAAACACCTTGTCAACTCTGAAATGACTTAGAGCAAATGATTATATATAAAGATGCTTTGTTACACGCTCACAGGCAGGTGTGTTCCTCATTTTCCAGATACTTCCTGCACCTTTTGTTTCTGTGATAGAACAGGTGCAAAGCAGATTTCCTGCTTACAGACACGCCGTAATTATATTTTAGGTAGAGCAGATACGTCGTCCATTTCTTGTGCCCAAACCAACAAGATGTTGAACACTGAAGGACTCTCCAGTCTCGCTGATGGCAGCGGAAAACAGTCAACAACTCCCAGGATCAAAGGCTTGATGTCTGAGCCACCTAAAGAAAGTGATGCTGTAGGGGACGAGGCAATGGACCGGGGGGCCCAAATCCATGTCTGCTGTAATGTTGGTTGACTGCAGCCAGACAGTTCATTGATCACAGCGAAGGATTTGCCCCAGGGTGTTTTAATTTAAAACAGGCTGACATTAATCTGAAGAACAAATCACCCAAATCCCAAACTCTGATCTGATGCGAGTCAGATGCAATATGACAGCAACTCAATCTCCCAGGCAGCAGAGCTGCTCGCTCCAACTTCATACTCACTTCCGAACAGTGTCTGGAAGTTCTTGAATGCTGCCGGAATAGGCCCAGCAAGGAATAATTTATCCCAGGCAGAGGTACCCATCCTTCAGGACCGGGAAAGTGAAGCTTGGAGGGAAGGTACCGAGATAGGGAAGGGGCTGGTTTAGGAAATAAGTGCTTGTCTCGTGAATGAGCAATATGAAAGCCGAGTAGGAAAAACAGAAGCATAAATTCTGAGGCACCAGTTAAACTGCAGCCATGAGGTCTGTATCATCAATATAAGAAGCTTATTAACTTACTTTGGAAGTCGAACACAAACTAATTATTTGCATTGAGCTGATCAGACAATAAAAACATTTGGGATGTCCTGGGAGTCATTTGTTTCACACAACATTTGAACAGTCACAAAAATAAAAGACAGTATTTCTCTCCGTCCATAATAAAATCACACCAATACTCACACTTTGGCACCAGAAAAAAAAATTTAAGGCTGCATGTAGCACCTGTAATACATCGCTTATATTTATAGTCCTCCTATGATTGGTTTCTAAAGAAAAATTATGTCCACAGACAGCACGTTTTGTTCTTCCCCGTTACTCATATGCAAGAACGAAAGATCTATTACAACATATTCTTCCTTCCACCTGCTTTGATGAACTGCCTCAGAGCTCTCTGGGGAGACTGCTGCAAAGCCTGTGACTTAGAGCTCAGGCTCAGGAAACAGATACTGGATTGCAAGAGCAGACTCGAAGGTCAGTTTGGAGCAGCAGGGGCAGCAGATTGCAGTTCCATTTCTAAAACCAAAGGACACCGTGCAGTACAGGTGATTCCCCTCAAGCCTGTGCGCTCACAAAGAAAAAACTTAACAGATCTGCCTTTAGGGACAAGCGTAAAAAGTTCAACTCGAAACTCTAACACCTGTTTTACAGAGATTCCTCCAGACTGCATATTATTTAAAAACCGTAGCTCACCTCAGCATCGTTTCTCACTGAGGCAGTTAACGATTTCCACGTCTGTGCAGTTTTCCAAGCAGCGTGTTTTGTTCAGCTCAGGTTTGTGCTGCGAGCCCATCGCTGTGATACCTCAACCCCTCCCTGCAGCCTGACAGCCCTGTCCCCAACGTGCATCTGTCACACTGCTCTGTCTTCGTCGCTCTCTTCTCCTCCCATGGAGAAACCCTTATAGATGAAAATAAATTTGAATATGTGCAGCTCATATTTCCAATACAGCTATATAATGCATTTATACTTCCACATATTATGTATAACTTCTAAAAAATACAATTATTGATGCCTGCTATTATCTGTGCTTTCAGTACTGAAGGCAGAGCTGAAGGAATGTGTCTTAGCAAAGTACCCGGGTTTCTGGGAGGTCACACATCTTACTGAAACTTATTCCACAGGCTTGTGCAGGAGCATAAGCAAAAGAAAGGGAAGTAGTTGTTACAGAACCTCAGACAACCCGTCAGGTGTTCGCTGTGCAGATAAGCTCTGAGATCTCAAACTGGACACAGCAGGTATCCAGATTTAACAGGGGGCAGATAACATCAGGACCAACACTGAGCTTTGTTCCGGGTATCTCGATAGAGTTTTTAGCACCGCAGCACCAGGTGACTCACACAGACGCACGGTCACCCTGCGGTGTGGTGGCACTGACTTGGAGAAGTGGAATGCTTTGTCCTCTGTCACATGCCAGGCCAGTGCAGGGTCACAAACACAAACTGGGGCATGGGGACACAGCCCCGTGTTCTCACTGTGTGGCAACCAGCGTCTTGCTTAGCCAGCCTGACCTGCATCTGCAGAGAGAGGCGATGGACACACTTCCCATTGCATTTTCTGCAAGCATGAATGCAACCACATCACGTATGAATATTTCCATATGAATATTTCCTCAGACCCCTTCTCCCTTAACCCTTCCAAGGATGTTGCTGACTGTGGTAAATTGCAGCTTTAGAGAAACCCCTATCAAAACACAGCAGTGTATTTCCTAGGGGTGCAAAGCTCTCAATGTGCACATTAAGAGAGGGAATGAAGAGGGACGAGAGGGAATGGCCTCAAGCTTCACCAGGGGAGGGTCAGGATGGGCATTAGGAAAAAAATTTTCATGGAAAGGGTCATTGGGCACTGGCAGAGGCTGCCCAGGGAGGGGGTTGAGTCACCTTTTCATAGTCCAGCTCACCGCTGGTAACTCATTAACTCAAATGCTTGCTCTCCACTACACTACAGGTTGACCTTGGGAAAGCCACTCACACCTCATTCTCCTAATCTATTAATCGCACCCTAGCAGGCGCTGATCTTCCTTGTCTTCTTCCAAAATGGATTCAGGCTTTACCCGGCACCACGCCTCAGATTCCACACCAGAAACACAGAGATGGTAACATCTACCTGCCTCGGCAGATAGTTCGGATGCTTAATACATCTTCCCAAAGACTCTTAAAATACAGATAAGAAGTAAAATAACTCCTAATGTAATTTTCATCACACAATTGAAAAAGCACAAAAAGTTGTTTTCTGAAGCAATAAACAACTTATTTAAAAGAAATCAAAACTTATCAAACTATTCATAGAATCATAGAATCATCAGGTAGGAAGAGATCCATGGATCATCGAGTCCAACCATTCCCATCAATCACTAACCCATGTCCCTCAGCACCTCGTCCACCCGTCCCTTAAACCCCTCCAGGGAAGGGGACTCAACCCCCTCCCTGGGCAGCCTCTGACACTGCCCAATCACCCTTTCCATGAAATATTTTTTCCTGATGTCCAGCCTGACCCTCCCCTGGTGGAGCTTGAGGCCATTGCCTCTCGTCCTGTCCCCTGTCCCTTGGGAGAAGAGCCTAGCTCCCTCCCCTCCACAACCTCCTTTCAGTAATTGTAGAGGTCACTCAGTCCAGGCCATACAAACCAACTCAACTGGAATCAGAAGGATTTGCACAAGTAAAGAGAGAGGGTTCTGGGACATCTGTCCACAGGAGAGGCTGTCATCCAGGCCCACGCCTGCTCTTCAGTGCAAAACCTTCCACCCAAGGAGTTTTGACCGTGGCAGGAGGCGCAGGAGACACACAAGGTCCTTTGTGCAGGGTAAGGCGTGTGGTTAGGGGAGCACAAGGACAGAGGCCATAATCAGGAGCACGTGCCCTTCCACAGCGATAACCCATATGGGGTGTTTGCTGTTAATTATTAATATTTAAATATTATTTAACACCTTTAACAGTAGCGCTTCTGCAGGTATTGAGATAGGACACAGTTAAGATATGAAAACCTTTGATAAAATTTTGCTTTTATCACTCACATACCAGCACGAGGTAGGACTGTGACTATGAGACATGACACTATAAAGGTTTTACGTTAAGAGAAAACATGACAGGCGACCATCACTGGAAGAATAACTAACCTCTCAGAGCCTTAACGCATTGGTCTGAAGTCTTTACAAACAAGACAAAAGGATGTTTCACTACTGTGTATCCTAAGAGATCAGCTGGGTTTTCAGTGTCTGCATTGCTGGTGTTTGTGCACCCAACTCTGGTGACATTACAGTGTGACAGAGCTGCCAACGTGACCTTCACCAAGAGACTCAGTTGTTCAAAATACGACATCAAACAGCTGAGTGACCACAGCACAACAGCCTTAACGCATTAGGAAGCTCGCTTGGTTTCAGAATATTGCTGTTTCTCCCAGGAGCAGCCAGTTTTGTCCACAACAAACCGTTTGTAACTTAGAAAATAATTTCAAACCTGTCTTTAACTGTCCCAGCAGTTCACATTCTACACCAGCTCTGTGCTGTGTCTCAGTGGGAGGAATGACGGGTGCTGGGGCAGAGAGGGAGGACGAGGACTGGAGAGAACCTGCTCCAGGCAACCAGCTCCTGTAATCGCATTTCTCCAGCCAGGTAGCTGGAATACAGCATCCATTTGTCTTTGGTTTCTAATCAGCTGTGTTTCAGCTCAGAATGACCCAGGAACATCCAGCAGAAAACTGATAATACAGCAGGTAAGCAACTGAGGGATGCCCGAGGTGGAAATAGAAGCCCAGTCTCACTGCAGCAGGAGGGACACGATGCCAACGAGAAATCCACAACCCACCCCAGCCAGTCACCCTGTGCAAAGAAGATATCAAAAACTTCCTGCTTTTCCATGATGACGTTTTGCATCTATTAAAAGGCATGAACGATGCCACAAGGCTCGTGGCACTGAATACTTATGGCCTATATATTTCTTATTAACTATTACAATATATAAAAAATATTTTACTCATTTGACAGGCTTTATTAGTACAGAGGTTAATTGCCTTTCTCTGACACATTTTCACTGCCTACATCTGTGTCACAACATTATTTGCTTCATTAATTTTTAAAGCGGAACAGCTAAAACTCAGGTTATTGAAATAATGTGTCTGTGACTGGGCTCCTGCACGGCGCTATCTGCCTGCAATTCAGCTGATGAATCGCCCGTATTTCCAGCAGAGCCAGCCCAGCCTTTGGAGGAGCGCCAGGAAAACAGGTCAGTGTTATCAGCTGTAGGCACTGCTACCCCGCTCCGTTTCCCTTGCCATCTTCCAAAAATAGTTCTTTCCTGCAAGAAGGTATTAAGAGTTAAGATGACAGCAGATGAAATATCCCTTTCTCTTTATTAGGGAGCTTTATTCCTTATTGTGCCAATTTTTCAAAGTTTGAGTTGCGGTTCTAGCGAAATGCAAGGTTTGGCTGGAAGTCCTGGTCTTTGGGCCGTTACTCAGAGGCACATCGGTGCCGACTGAATGATTAAGCAGGGAAAGGATCAGTTTCTTGTGCTGAAAAATCACCAGGAACCTCAAACACACACCAGCACCTACTGATCAAAGGACAAACCAGAAACACGGGTTCCTGCTGTGAGAACGCGGCTGCCCCAATGGAACATCTCTACCTTGCAGCCCACGTCCAAGGAACGTCAGCGGATGTGTCTGAAGCGCTGATGTGAGGCTGTGTGATGCTGGGCTGCTGTGCAAACGATGGGAGTGTAAGAAGAGCACTGCTGCTCAAGCAGCTAACGACCCAATCAAGGCCAGGAAGCAGACATACAGAGAGAAAAAGAAAATGATGAAACAATATGGGCACAACACGGCTTTTCTGGTTTTTAAGATAGTGCATGACGGGGAATTACAGGCCACGATAGCAGAGACTGAGCACACTGCCCCAGGAGGCTCCCTCCTGGCCTCTGTTCCCAGGGAAGATGAAGGAGCATCACGTGCGGCACCGCGGCTGCCCAGCCACGGCCGCCTCTCCTGCGGGAGGACGAGGGCGTGAGTCAGCTGGAGCACGTCCTTTCACTTTCTGTCCTCTGCACAGCTCACCAGCCAACGCCGACACGCTCATTGGGTACCAGGCCCCTTCACCTCTGATGACAAAATGCATTTTAGCACTCCTGGCTTCACCCCATTAATGACTCCCCTGTCAGACCCACCTCCCACTGCTGGTTCTTCTCTCCTTTTTAATGTACGAAGGACACTACAAACATTTCCTGACTTTTTGTGCCTTCCGTAATATGAGAATCCCGAAGAAAAACAGCTGGAGGGAAGCCCAGATGCGACAGCATCAAAAAGATGCCTCCACGTGGTCTGTGTGGCTTGTCTTGCACAGCTCCTGGATCTGGGAGCGTCCCAGGAGAGCAGCACAGAACTCGCTGCGGCTCCGAGCCGCTGAGACACAGCTCTGCACGGCTACAGCTGCACCAGGTGTGACACCCAGCCCAGTGCTCGCTCAGGCATACCTAGAATCACACCTCCAGATCACAGGATAAACCCAGTGCGAGGAGCCCATCCACAGCAGCTCCTGCCCTGCACGCCTCTTCCTCACTGAGGAACAAAACCAGCATGGACAGTGCACACGGACCAGAAACATAATTACACACACACACTCTCTCACTATCTCGAGCCCTTCATAATTACATTTTAAATTGGTTTACACAGAATCCTTTCAGCTAATCATTTTCATCCAACTCTAATCTACTCTATGCACTAAAGTAAATATAACAGCATCTTTACCTGGTGTTGCCCCTCTCTTCCACCTTAACCCCCACACTCCAGTGCGTTGGGCACTGGGAATTTAAACGAGGCCAGTTTTAGGTTCACCTTTCATTATGAGCAGCCAGCAGACCTTCATTCTAAGCCGCCAACAGGCACTGGCAAAATTCACACGTGCAAACCAGCAGCAGCTTGTGTCTCTGTGGAATCCCACAAATATTTTCTCCGCTTTCAGCTCCCGTGCCTCTGGATAGCTCATAAATGTATCACTGGAACTGGGTGCAAACACTCAGTGCAAATGGATGCCTGATTCTCATTCACAATCAGCAATTAGCTTCCTTTCCCTTAAAACGGAGCCTGAACCGAAGCTCAGCTCAGCCTGCATCAAGGCAGGCAGTTCACAGCTTCTTACTTGCTATGCGAATGTTCTTACACACACAACTGTACAATCTGCATTTTCATGAGCAAGCCAGCATCTCTTGCAGTTGTCTGTGGCCTGTAATTGCCTGCCTGCACCTTGCAAGGCTTGAAAATTCAACGCCGAGTATCTCCAGCTTGCCTCACCGAGCTGTGTGTTTCCCACATCCTCCGAGCTGCCCTTCATGACCGACCAGTTTCTCTCCCCTTTACCTTTCCAGGTGAGCCGGGCGCTGGCTGGAGCCAGACTGCTGGAGTGAAACCCCTGGAGCTGCTAAGGAGAAGGGCAGGTCCTCCCCCTGCTCTCAGCACCCTTAATAACTCTCAGCACTGCAGCTGTGTGAATCCAGCTCTCGGCAAAGCTTTAATAGCAAACCTGAAGGTGTGAAGCTTCATTACTTTTAAGCTACACTGCAGAGTTCTGCATATTCTCCGGCATACATAATGCTCCAGCTCACAGCCCAGAGTGCTTTCCAGCCACCAGGCTCTGTGCTTTATTCATACTAAAGAATTAAGTTTCCCAGAACTCTGGAAGACCAGCTACTATTTTTAGTGTCTCTTTGCGGGCGGTGAGGGAAAATCCAAGAGGTTGAGAGCCTGGCCTGAGGGCTCGGCACGGGCACCATCACCTACCCCCACCTGGCTGCACAGGGCCAGGCCCAGCAGGGGTGTCCTAGTCCTTAATGCCTGTTTGTGAGGTTTCACTGGTCTGGGGACGTGGGAGGAGAGGTCGATTGCTGAGCTCCAGAGACAGAAAAACATGTCAGTATTTTAATCGCCAGACAAAAAGAAAATGAGTAAGGAGGAAATTAAATTTCCAAGAGTCTTTCTTTTTTTCACCTTACCTGCCACCAGCTGGCTCACAGGGATCACCTGCCCTCCTCAAGCAGCTGTGACCACATCACGCTCCCCTCAGCAAGACCCCAGCAAGCCACTCGCCCTCAGCCAACTCCTGTTCATGGGTTCCGATACAAAAGACAAGTGTTCGTATGGCAAACTGTATCTAGGAAAATGTCATGCTTCATACATTCAGTTATCAACCACTATGCCAAGTGCTTTATGTTATCTACAAAAAGCAGACTTCAGAGGGAAATGAACTACGGCAAATCAAAGTCTGTAACTGGGAAAGAGAGGAGAGCTGTAAGCCAGGCTTGCAGCGTTCTTCCAGCTGCTTAACTTTCTAAATAACTTCACCCAGCTGAAGAGTCAATAAATGGTCACCCAGTTGCAATCAAAAATAACAACTCACCTGCTATTACCTAGAAGGGCTTTTCTAAAGCCCTGGGGTGCAGCATCCTCTGCACGACTGCAGCAGACGCAGCGTGATGGTTCAGAGAAAGCAGCAAAAAGAGTGGAAAATACCTCACGCCTCCCTCAGCAGCCACAGGAACAATGAGAAAGTCCCACTCATTCCACACCAAGTGTCCCTAGATGCCATGGTCACCCAGTCAAAGCAGGGCAGCCCCTGGCTTTCCTCCTACCCCCACCCAGGGCTGAGCACTGAGGGACAGCCCAGCAGGACAGGGAGGCAAAGGGCACAGCACCAGCCCTGGTTCCTGCGAGGAATTCATTACTCCCACTGCCCCATTATGTCTCATCTTCCCTTATTTATACACAGCACAGCAGCACCTGGATCACAAGGAAAGAGGCTCATCCTTGTACTCAACAGTTGCTCCCTGCCTACAAAAATCTCCAGTCCGTTCAGCAGGACTGAGCCCCACGTGGGAACGGAGAATGAGCAGCCCCAACCACAAGTTGCTGCTGTAGCCAGGGATGCACTCACCACCCAAAAACCAACCCGGGTATTCTGCTGTAGTACAAACCAGCTCATCCCTGGTTCATAGGAATTAATGTATTTTTTTGCCTCTAACCTTGATGCTAAAAAACCTGAGAGCCACTGAATAAGAGGTTGCTTTGAAACATGGTTGTGGAGAGGAGGGAGCTGGGCTCTTCTCCCAAGGGACAGGGGACAGGACAAGAGGGAATGGCCTCAAGCTCCACCAGGGGAGGGTCAGGCTGGACATTAGGAAAAAAATTTTCACGGAAAGGGTGATTGGGCAGTGTCAGAGGCTGCCCAGGGAGGGGGTTGAGTCACCTCCCCTGAAGGGGTTTAAGGTGCAGGTGGACGAGGTGCTGAGGGACATGGGTTAGTGTTTGATAGGAATGGTTGGACTCGATGATCCAGTGGGTCTCTTCCAATCTGGTTATTCTATGAGTCTATGGCAGTTTTTCTGTATTCAGGGGAAAGGGATATGGCATTCAGAAATTAAACCTCAATCCGAGCTTTAGTGCTGTGTTTGTACTGGGTCAAGACAAAAACAGTGGGCTTGGATTCATTAAAAACTTCAGTGGTTTGGACTTTGGACTTGCATCTGGATTCGGCAGTGTGGGTGTACATATATCAGCAGTGAGGAAATTACCATAGGAAATTAAAGGCACCAACACACGAATCTGCAGCCAGCAAGAACAATAAAGAGGAACTGCTTAAATCTATCAGGAACAAACAAAATGGTAACAATGGGACAGCTCCGCAGCGAGACGGGAATCTCGGGACTGTCGGTCATGATTCATAAAAGCAGAAGTATTCAATAAATATTTCAGGTTTGTGTTTGGAAAGCAGCAGGATGAGGTATTCTTATCTTACAGCGATAAGGAAACACTTTCTGTTCCGTCAGTTACTTAGGGGAAAGTTAAACAGCAGCTATCAAAACTGAACATTCTTCTATCGGTAGCACTTGGTAAGCTGCACCCCAGCATATTAAAGCAACGTGCCAAAGAGGTCTGCACAGTGTTAGTGCGGATTTTTTCACACATCCTGGACCACGGGACAACTTCCAGAAGAGCAGGAAAATAGCTCAGGAGGCATCATTGTTTGCATAGGGTAGAACGAGCAGCCTGGGCCGTGGCAGGCTGGTTGGCCTAACACTGATCAAGGATCACAGGGACAGATGGAAAGGGTTAACAAGGTAACGGTCTTTTCCCCAAAAATTCTTTCTCCACCAGCACTACCCAGTGCAGCTCCTGGCCTGGAGGTGACATAGCTCAGCAAGTCCCCTCTGCCCCCGTGTCTCATTTGCATCACAGCCTTATCCCTCTCAGACAGCCTCGTGTGGGTCAGAGTTGAAAAAGGCTTAAAAGATGGCAGCGTAATTAATAGTCATCAGCGTGGCTTTGTGGAAGTCTTGTCAAACGAGCCTGGCGCTGCTCTTTAGCGAAATTACAAGTTTAGCAGATAAAGGTAGCTGTGTCTACGTTGTGGGCTTCAACATCTGCGAGGCATTTAAAGCAGTCCCACATGGCGTTCTGATTAAAATAATTAGCACTATCCAGAATGAATGTACCTCATATTAAGTTGATTAAAAGCTGGTGAGCCAATAGTGCTCAGAAAGGCAATCCTAACTGAATCATCCTCATCTTCAGAAGATGTCTAACGGGATCCCATGAAACCTCTTCTTAGCCCAGTGCTGCTCACTGTCCTTAGCAAACATGGAAAAAATGAAAAACTGTTCCTATTGAAAGCTGTATCTGGTTAGAAAAAAATGCTGGAGTGGTAAATAATGGAAGGGGTAATGGTTATACTGGCAGATCTGCACCACTGGCTCAAGTGGATTTGCTGGAAAGAGAGTTTCAATAAGCCAGATGTGTCAATGCCTTAAAAATATGCAACTCCCTCTATGCACCATGGGAGCCCCACGGAAGGCATGGAAAGATCTAGTGAGTAATTTCCACTTAGCACTCTGTGGGGCTCAGCTGGACTGGATTTTTTCTAGGTGTGTACACTAAAGTGACCAGGAGAGAAGCAGGCAACAAAGCTGAACACTGAACACGGTCTATTCACACACGTTGGCTCTAGGATAGCGAGACAAACCTCCCCGGCATCTTCAACACATTCCTAGGATTGACAGGCTCCTCCAAAAGGTGTTTCAGAAAAAGAACACAACCTTCACTCCCAGATATCATCATTACGTTTCAGAACGAATGCTGAATGGGAAAGGATAGAAGCGATCCCTTCTGACATTTGGATGGCAGGAAGACATCTCTGCTTTGCTTCTTGTTTGAGAAACTGTGTCATGAACGCTCTGTCCCACCCTCTGTGGCATGAGGGTGATTCCTTCTTCCTCTTGATTTTCCACGTGGTCTCCTTCAGCCTCTGGCCCAACTGCTCCTCTTCCAGGTGTGCTGGTTGAACGGGACACAGGCACAGGCTTATCCATGCTCTGATCCACGGCTCCCTGTGCCTAATTACAGAGAACACAGCTACTGACAGTGTGCTCCAGGATTTGGGAAAGAGCACCGGAGTCACAGGAACTACCACACTGCCCCACAGCCCAGCACAGGGATCTGTTACATGCTGACTTGCATTAAACCTTGATAAGGTTTCTTTAAAAAAAAAATTTTAAAAAAGGAAATTCCTTGTGCAAGGCTTTGAGCTCTCCTCCTTTCATTGCTCCAAAGCCATTTTTTTCAGAAGGCTGGACCTCCAGAGCCTGGGGAGCCCTAGATTTCTGCCTTACTGGGGCTGACTGGGGCACTCCTGGGGAGGGAAATCCCACCCAGGGGAAGTCAGGGCAGAGGGGAAACCTTCACTTAACAGACCTGAACTCCAAACACCTGGTTCCCCCGGAGTGGGGGCTTCCCAAAACAGCCCCAGCAGTAAACCTGGAATCTGCCTTGCCAGGAGCCACAGCAGCAGGGGATCCATCTGCGGATAACGGAGCCTCCGCTGTTTCTGCACCCCCTGCAGCAGGGGGGGGCTGCAAATGGAGAGCCCCTCGTGAACCGCTTCAGTGCCCTCAGCTCAGTCACAGGCTGGAGAAGCAGCAGTTTTCCAAAAGGCTTGGGCAGAGGAATCATCACCCTGTAAATCACCAAATCCTGGGTCCGGAGCAGGAACCTGCATCCTCAGCTGCTTTAACATCTCTGTGTGACAAACCAGCAAGGGAGAGAAGAAGGATCCCAGACGCTGGGATCCTCGTGCTGAGGCAACGAGTTATAACTGTTGCCAGAAACAATTCTGTGCTTGTCACGCCTCAACCATAACACTGCAACAAAGCAAGAACTGAAATAAAATTAATACCGAACCATAAACAGGAGGCGTATTTCTTAAGAGTGACATTCCTTAATTGCCACGATGCTCCATACGAACACATCCCGTATTTAAAAGTGCTGAGCAGCCCTTGCAGAGCCTGCATCCAAGAAATAACGTGTCGAAAGGCTGAGCAGGCTCACCAGTGCCTGGCGGAGCTGAAAGACCAGTAGCAGCTGGCAGGAAATGGGTAAGAGAGCTGACCACAGATAAACTGTAGGATGCTGCAGAGGAGCAGCAGATATACTCGGGGAGAGGAAGCCACGCGCTCGGGTCACACTGCAGTCTAGTGCAGTCAGTACATACAGGGCACTATTGAAGTATGCGGCCAGCAGATAATGGTCAGGGGACACAGCTGTCAGGCGCCGATGAAGTGACTCCGAGGAGCCCGAAGCAGCGTGCGGTGCAGCTGCGGATGTTGCTGTTGAGCAGGATAAAGCCTGCCTGTCTCACGGGGACCGTAGCAAATTCAGTGTCAGGCACACAGCCCTAAATAATTAGGTCTGCGATGCTTATTTAAATCAGTATTGATCGAAACAGGACAGCACCGAGAGCTCCGCACACAAATACTTACTGTGCAGCCTAAATAAAACAACATTCAGGTTTCGTACTCGTGTTGGAGGTAGCACTGCCAGCAGTGCCAGGGAGGTTTGTTTCCTCCGTGCCAGAGAACTGGGAAGTCGTCGGCTGTGCGGAGGCGGTGGGGGATTCACCGGCACTTCAGAGGGAGCAGGACAGGGCCTCGGGTATCATCTGACATTGGAAGGCTGCGCCTAGGCTGGATGCTCGTGCATCCGCTGTGGAGATATTGAGCTTTCCTCATTATATGAAGAAGGTAATTATGGGTCATTAACCTGCTGGGTGGCAAACGGCGCGCTAAGTGGATCCAGGGGAAATGTGATGACAGAGCAGGGCACGTTCTGCCAGTTCTGCCAAATGGCCAGAAAGCGGCTGCTGGATCACACTGGGATCAAAGAGCAGGGGTTTAAAATACACCAAGCAACAGCTTATAAACACCAGTTCTTAGTCACACAGCTCTCCAGGAGGGTGTTTCAGATGATCCATTGGCTGGAACCTTAGCTCAGGCTCAGGAAGCTCCTAAGGTGGAAAGAGAAGAGCATCATCCAGACCCACAGATGTGCTTAACGTTTGCTCAGTGAGAAAAGGCAGGGACCTGCCTCCTCCAGACCCCTGCAGGAGACACCTACACCCACCCCAACTCCCAAAGGAGGAATGCACCACGCTCCAGCTGTGCAAGGACCATTTCAGCGTGAGGGAGAGCGGCTGTGGCTCACAGCAAGAGGAGGCTGAGGAGCCTGCCAGGCAGAATCTGCCCCTCAGCCTCTAAGCAAGAGCAAGAGGGGGGGAGCTGCTGTGCCCTCAAGAATGGCTTTTCCCTCCTCACTCTGCAGAATGAGAGGAGTCGATGCACAAACCAAAGTGACATTTGCTTTGGCGTTAGGCTTTTCTAAAAAATTCCAAGCATCCTCTAACTAATGGAAATGCCGGGGCTGTGCACCTGGGAAGGCCGTTGTGCATTTCTCTCCGATAGGCAGGATATCAGGGTTAGCTAAATATGAGTTCAGCTGTGGGACTGACTCACCGCTTGTTCCTGGAACTGTCTGAAGGAGGGGAGGATGCTGTGGGCAGGCTCTAACTGTATCATCTGGGTTAGGGCCGGTAGCAGATGGTCCTAAAAACATACTTCCATGTGGGTTTAAAATAGCGCAGCACCCACAATCAGCTGAATGGGGAAATGTGAAAAAGGCTTGTCACACAAGGAATGTTGCTGTGAAGATCTGCAGTCGGGGGGGGATCCAAAGCTTCACCAGCCCTCAAAGCACGGCAGTGCCTGAGCCCCGACCCTCCCTGCTCACACCGGCTCACACCGCTGCCCCATCCCACCAGCCCTGCCTGGGGATTCCGGCTTTCCTACCCTATTTCATGCAAAAGAATGATCTCTCTTCCCCTCATCATAAAACAAAACAAGGAAACTTTCTCTTAGAGCTGTTTTTCTAGTTACACAGCACTCCCTGTCCACTGCACTGCAAAATCTTCTGCCTGACAAACTACATTCAAAAAGAAAAAACCCCTTTTCCTTCTTGAGTCAACCTACTGTATGAGTTGGTCAACACCTACAACAGCCCTAAACAGTCACAGCCAGTATCACATCCTGCTGGCTGCTGCGATGCCACATGCAGAGTAAAGGAGTGGTGACAAAGAGAGAATTGACCAGGAGCTCCGACTCTCCCAAGGAAGGGAGCATCCCCACTGAGCACTGTGAACATCCCGGTACATTCTTTAAACGGTGAGTGCTCACGCTGTGCAGCAGCCTGAGCAGAGGGCTCTCTGGCCAGGAGGGACCCCGCAGCTCTGCCCTCTGCCTCGTCCCAGCCCAGCGGAGCCAGGCCAGGCATATCCATTGGTGGTTAATGTCGCTTTAGTGGCGTTTGGTTCTTCCAGCCAGCACACAGAGACCTCTTCCCAGTGCACATTCGAGGACCCTGGTGGCTGACACTGCCTATGTGAAAAGAAGCTGGGGTGACTCACTTGACAGGACTTCGATCAACCCCCAAAACTCCCAGTGCCTGAGGGAGTGCGCTGAATTGAAATCCAAGGAACTGCTCTGCTGTCGGTGTGCCCAGCTCCTTTGGGCTGATGGGAACAGAGATGTGGAGGAGAAAAGACACTCCAGCCTTTCCCCTGTCCTGCCTACTGAAAGGGCTGTGACTGGAATATAAACTTGATTCCTCCCCAGACCCCAGTGACAGTTCCTTGTCCTTCCCCTCTCCTCTGCCGCCTGCCTTTTTGCCAGGCAAGCACCACAAGCAACTGGGGCTGGAGGCTTTAGAGGAAGAGAGATATCACAGGCACAGCTGCTTTTACAGATAACTTGCCAGTTTCTGAAATGGGCAGAAGTGGCTGAACAAAAAGAGACCTCTGAGAAGCCCTCTGGGGCCTGGCTGTAGCTCCTAGAGCCGCTCGTGTCCCACACACAGAGGCATCCAGGTTAGCCTGAGATCACACCGACCCCCAGTGCAGACGGGTCTGGCCCCACTTGCTCTGCCAGACCCTTGTGTGACGATGCAGCAGTGAGTTTGTCCCTGTGCTCAAAGCACAGTGAGAAAGCAAAGATTCTCCTAGGCATCACCCCACAAAAGAAAACACACGATATCTACATCTTGCACTTTGTTTTCAACATCTCCTGGAAACTGGTTTTAGCGCTGCAAGGAAGCACTTCAGAAAGTATTTTAGAAAACTGTTTTCTGTGTTTGGCTTGACCAGGTTTTTATCAGTGCAAAGCTATTTTCGCTGCATTGGCTTGCCACACGCTTAGTGTCAATACAACAAAGCCTGCAACAAGAGATGTTTTAGATGAAGATTATTTGTTACTGCCAGTGGTTGCAGAAAAGTGTTGATTTGGGCAGAGCGAGCTGAGGGAAGGCGAGGCTGTTCTGGAGTTCACTGCAGCCTTCACTCATTACCTTTTCCAGAAAGCAATGATGTTCCCACCACCAGTTGCCTGGAGAAGAGGCTAAGGGGACACCCTATCGCTCTCTACAGCTACAAAGCAGGTTGTAGAGAGGAGGGTGTTGGTCTCTTCTCCCAAGTGACAGGTGATGGGATGAGGGAATGGCCTCAAGCTGCACCAGGAGAAGCTTAGATTGGACATTAGGAAAAATTTCTTCACAGAAAGGGTTCTCGGGCCCTGTCAGAGGTTGCCCAGGGAGGTGGTGGAGTCTCCACCCCAGAGGGGTTTAGAAGGCAGGCAGATGAAGTGTGTAGGGATATGATTTAGTAACGGACAGGTACACTTGGACTGGGTCTCAAAGGTCTTTTCAAACCTAAGGATACTACGATTCTATATCCCAAATTTATTTTTTCAGTAGAGAGTCACAAAAATCTAGATGTAAGAGACTGGAAAGCTATCTGAGCTCACAGAGGGCTGCCCTTTCCACCCGTGTTGTCACATTTTGTTCCTAGCTGGCTGCAGCAAAGGTGCTTCCCTCCACGTTCCCCACCCAGCAGAGCCCACCAGACGCCGTCGTGCAGGAACAGCCCCTGTTCTGCTCAAACTGCAGTTGCACACATCAGGCAGGGCACCTCCTAGATGCAGAGGAAGGCACAAAGCTACAGTCTGAAAAGATCTGAACAGGACTTCAGTTTCTGCCACCAAGCACGCAAAGGAAATTGTTTAAAATCTCCAAAATAATCTCTTTCCTTGTTGCTTATGCATACTCTATATATGAGGGGATGTGTATATATATATACACACACACCATATAGATACCCTATAAATACATGTGTCCCTTTATCTGGAAATAGTCGCCTCCCCAGCATCCTACTTACTTTTCCCATTTTCTCCCTCTCATCTCCCCCCAAGAACACAATACACAATACTGACCAGCAGCCCTAACACACACCACAGCCCAAGTACATAATATTTTGCAATAAATGTAAATTTTTTACATATACATATATATAAACAGAAAGAACATGGCCGTGAGAAAGAGCAACCCTACCCACTTTCCATTCATGTTATGCAAACACCTTTCACATGCATCTTTGCTCACTGAATGCAAACAGTGAGTATGCACACAGCCATGCCCACAAAGCACACATTCCTCATTGAAATCCATGCAATAAATTTGTATCTGATTGACTTTTAAATCCTTCACCTACCCACAACTCCATCTTCCCCAGATCTAGTGATCCAAGCGCTGTTTTCGCCCTCCAGCAGGCTGTCGCAGCCAGGGTCTCTGTCTCCTCTCGTCTCTACGGACTTTGCTGGTTTGAACCCCAGAACTGGTCACATCCAGTCTCGCACCATCAGCAAAAAGGTGAGAGGTGATTCACAGAGTTTGGTGCCCTGCACAGCGAACAAGCTGCATTTTCCAACAGGGCGCTGTTTTTTCGGAAAATCGAGGCACACGAGGACATTAACATGCTTCATTTTAACATAGGGAAAGTTTTTCTCGGGTTATTTTTAGAAAGATTTACTGGTTTTAATTTTGGTAGTTGGATCCTAAAAAAAGGAAGCATGGCACATGGCCTCTTAAAAAGTTGCAAAACCCACTCTCAATAAAATTTAATATGCCCTGCCTTGGCTTTTCTTTAATGTGCACCGTGTGGAGTGCAGCGGTGTAACACTTTTAGCATCAATCATTTCAGCACACCCCTGACTAATGCGACTACCTCACACCTCTGCAGATAGAATGGTTATTCAACAGGATCCCTTATTTTCCCTGCACTATCGACACTCGCGCTCACCCACAAACATCACTGGCAGCTTTTCCTTGCTCTCGGATGTTCCTGCCCAGTCACTGAGCTCACAGACACCCAGAGAGCCGTGCTGGAGGTGAGCACATGCCGGTGCGCACGCTGGGTGTGGGCTGATGCGTATCTCTGTGTGTCTAGGCAAATTTCTCAACCACTAAATCCTGATGGAACAAGGGTGGCCAAATCCTCCGCCACAGCGAGCCGGAGCCCTGTGTAATGTGACAGAGCTGTGACACGTCACACCAGCTGACTGGCTGGCTCACGTGCTCTGGAAAGACACTCCAGGAAAGCTGCTCTATGTATTATGTGACAGCAATGTTGCTACAGATTGTGTTATTTCTTGCGTGTTTCTTGTGTCTGGTGCCATCACGAGAGTGCAGAATACAACTAATAGGAGCAGGACCTGAGGGACATGGTTTAGACTTTGATAGGAATGGTTGGACTCGATGAGCCGGTGGGTCTTTTCCAACCTGGCGATTCTATGATTGTAAGTTCAGTTTGCCTGAGATCACACTAGTAGCTGTTCTGTGCAGAAGGGCCTCAGAACATTTTGTCTATAAGACAGACACACATACAAGCACAAACCACAAAACACTCCTAACAACCTGAGAACAAACTAAAGGTGTTAGGATACAACACTAAAATAGATAAAATCTGCAGGGTACAGCGGGAAGCATGAGAGATCAAAACGTCATCACATTCCTAGGTCCTAGGAGTAACAGGGAAGTTGCTCTCGTCCCCTAAACGAAGAGACCGAGCAGACACCACCATGTATCCTCGATGCCATCTGGAGCTTTGGCTCTCTGAAATTAAAATGTGCGCAACAGGGGGTGCACACGCCATGGCTGATCACTTACCCATGCAGGTCGTGACAATTAACATTTCAGCTAATCGCACACTCCTCCTTGAACCGCAAGCCCAGCTTTCTGCAGGGTGGGTTAAATACCAAGACTGCACGGAAGAGGATTTCAAGAAGAAGCCCTTGTTGGTCAGCACGGCACTGCAAGACCATAAATAAACTCATGTTCCCCCACAGGTAAGGTTATAAAGCAGCAATGTGAAAAGTACCACTGATTTAAAGCAAACATCCCCACTTTCCTAAATCCAGTTTTCCTTTAGGGAAAGTTTCTCATAAAGCCCAGAGATCCATAACATTTGTGTTTCTAGTGGAGACAAACCAGTCCAGCTTTGAACCTCCTGTATGAGATGTTCACTAAGCTTTTCAAAGGAACAGGTGGATTTTAAAACAGAACTAGACACTTCATATTTAATTATCCAGCCTTATCGCCTTCGACTGATTTTCACACCATTAGAGGTGAATTTGCCACGGGATATGGTTAAAAGGAAGTTCACAGAAAATCGAGCACGTGAAGTCTGGAGCTAAAATACATATGGCCTAATTTAAAAACAGGATTAAAGGAAATTCACAAAGTCATTTCGCTGCCAGATTTAATTAGTATGTTTAATACATGAGATCACCTGAATCTACTTTTACTTGTTTTGTGTCCTATTAGGAGTTTCACAGGAGCAGTAATGTGATTGAGTGGCCCTTGCGAGGGACGGAGCGTAGGCTGCTTTGAAACAAATTGAATTAATTCAAAGTGATTCTTTCCAGGTATGACATTCTTGGAAACAGATGTGGGGACAAGGAGGAAGGGCATCAAAAACACAGGCACACAGACCTATAACCGTGCCCGCGTTTTTTATACATCGGCACCTTTTTAAATATTTGCAGAAATATTGTAACATCAGAAAGCCTATTCAGATAAGATAATAACTGATGGTAGCGTCTGGATTTAGGTTTGCATTTGAGATGCTACAGTGGCAAGGGCCCTCACAAAAATCTTCCATCTTCAGCAGTTCTCCAAGATGTGAAAGTTGTGGGGGTGTTAGATTTTGGGGCTTTTTTGGAAGATATTAAGAGGATAAAATTTGCACCCAAAGGCTTGGCCGTGAATAGAAGGGGCCAGAGTCCAGATCACCAGCTGAGTTAGAGCCACAGTGGAGGAAAGGGACCCTTCCTTCAGGGGACGTTAACAAACTTTCCACTTGAGTTAGAATCATAGAATCATAGAATCACCAGGTTGGAAGAGACCCATCGGATCATCGAGTCCAACCATTCCCATCAGTCACTAACCCATGTTTCTCAGCACCTCGTCTACTTGTGCCTTAAACCCCTCCAGGGAAGGTGAATCAACCCCCTCCCTGGGTAGCCTGTTCCAATGCCCAATGACCCTTTCCATGAAAAACTTCCTCCTAATCCCTAGCCTAAATCTCCCCTGGCAGATCTTGAGGCCATTCCCTCTTGTCCTGTCCCCTGTCACTTGGGAGAAGTTCACTATCACTAATGGATTTTACATGGAAGTCGCTCAGGAGTTTACACCACTGAGGAACAGTGCAAACCCTTAAACTGACAGAGCAGATTTTACACTGTTTCACAAACAAATGGTATCATACATAGTTTAAATAATACAGTTTCATAGCTAAAATACAATATAACAGCAGAGGAGATGAAGGCAAGTACGATCAGAGTAGTATCAGGGGAAAAAAGTCATGAGACTGATTTCTGGAGGCTCAGAACATCTAAAACTTGCACCCAACTCTGCAAGCTACAAGAGCTGAGCTCGCCTGAAAACAAGCCCATGCATATGCATCCTCATTTTAACCTACAAAAATATTTCAAAATCCAGGCCCTGATCTGGCAAGACGTGGAATGTTTTCCCTCTTCATCAGACAAGCCTCTAAAGAGATACTGAAGCGTGTGCAGTGCAGACGCCGGAGCGCAGCCACAAAGGCTGATTTACCGAGCCAAAAAGCAGCCTCTGCTGCACCCGCCGCCTTCAGCAGAGCCTGAGCGAAGACTGAGGGCACTTGTCACTTCACAGGGGGGCACTCAGTGTCCCCCAGGCTCACGCTGGGTCTACATATGGATGAACCAAATATTTTTCACTACACTCTTCCCCTTTCAGGCCTCCCTTGCTCTCAGTTCTGAAGGGTGAATTCATTGAAAACATCTGCACCACCAGAAACATTCTGTGCTTTTTCCAAACCTCATCCCCGTGGCAGCTGTGTGGTAACGGAGAATAGACAGAGCAGCACCGGGAGAGCCTGCAGGCAGCGAGCGGCAGCAGAGAGGGGCTGCGGGATGCTGGAGCTCTGCCTCCCACACCTAGGTGCTACCTGGGCTCGCTCACCTCCTGCGCCACGCGCCGCGCTCGGCCCTGCAGCCCAAGGGTTTCCACAGCAACTGCCACATCATGTCGCATCGCTCCTGCCTCGGCGATGCAGAGCCCTTCGTGAACGACTGTGGCTCAGCAGCCTGTCACGTTAACTTCTGCACACCTACGAGCTGCCACGCGCTCCCCTTGGCACCAAGGCCAACCCTGGCTTTGTTTTTCAGGGAAACTTATGGAATATGCATTTCTCTTCCCTTTGTCCTTTTTCCCCTTTTTCTTCTCATGCTGCAGACTTGCAGCAGCAAGGGACGGGCTCTGTCACCGTGTCACAGAGCTGCAAACGGGATCAACCCCGTCTCGCCCACCGGCAGTGGAGACGTACCCAGGGAAAGCCCGCGAGAGCGTGTTTGTGGCAGTAAACTTTAATGAGCCACATGAATTCTTCAAACAAGGGAAGGGAAAAGATTTATTTTTGTTTAGGGAATAAGGGATGTGGACCAGCCTCCAGCAGGCCTACCAGGAAGGCGTGTGTAAGGGCTTGCGTGACCATCTGTTTCTCCTCCTTATCAGCGCTCCGATGCCAGCTGCCTCTGCGGCTGAGCCGTCCCACGTGCGGGCTCCCCTGCCCGGTCCTGCGCTGCCGTCTGTCTGCTCCTCGCTAATCCCACGGAACCGTATGTGCCTGCTTCCCACCGACCCCACTCGGACACACCCCACCCTAAACCCCAGATAAATCACAGGGGGGAAGCTGCCCGTCTCCTCCACGGTGCCAGCTGGCCACGCTGCTCCCTCCCCTTGAGCGCCTTCTGGGGCACGTGAGGGGACGCTGCGCTCGCCTCCCACATCACCTCTCCCCGTGGCTCTCCTGCACGCAGCCCCCATCTCCTCCAGAACCATCACAACGCAGGCCAAGCCTCAACAACTACAGGATTTATGTTCCCTGACGTAGCACCCACAGCCCAGCGCAGCCAGGCCAGAACCACAGCTAAAGGGGGCAATGGGTTAGTGGTTGATGGGAATGGTCGGACTCGATGATCCAGTGGGTCTTTTCCAACCTGCTGATTCTACAATTCTATGATTCTATGATTTTAAAGCTGCAAAGGCAGCCCAAGAGTCAACAGAGCAGACAGACAGACAAGACACAAACCTGACACCGCACAGACAGGCAGAGAGGCGAGTTTTAAAGCTGCAGCCACCTGGGAGACACGCGCGGTGATGCAATCCAGCAGTGGCAGCTGCCCAAGCCCTTCTGAGAGCGGAGGCCAAAGGCAGGCTGAGCGCCCGCAGGGCCGCAGGAGGGGAGCGGGGTCCCGGCCTCCATCTGCGGGGAGGTGTGAAAACAGGCAGAGCCGCAGCCAAGCTCCCTTCGGGGTGACTCACGGCACGGGCGGCGCGGCTCTCCGCTAAGCCTTGTGCTCAGAGACCGTGAACAACCGGGATTGAAAAAATATGTATAACCTGGCTGAAGGACAGCACGGCACCCAGGGATGGGGGGAGGCAGGAGATGGCGGTGGCTGCCTGAGGGATGACAATCCCAGCGATGTGGATCTAGGATGCTAAGTGTCACGTTAGTGTTCCTTGAATGAATTACAGCATGAAATTAAGAGAGGAACAATCATAGAATCACCAGGTTGGAAAAGACCCATCAGATCATCGAGTCCAACCATTCCCACCAATCACTAACCCATGTCCCTCAGCACCTCAGCCACCCGTCCCTTAAACCCCTCCAGGGAAGGTGAATCAACCCCCTCCCTGGGCAGCCTCTCTCACTGCCCAATCACCCTTTCTGNTCTCCAAGCCAAGATGCCATTGGCCCTCTTGGCCACCTGGGCCACTGCTGCCTCATGTTCAGTCGCTGTCACCAACACCCCCAGGTCCTTCTCCTCCAGGCACTTTCCAGCCAGACTTCTCCCAGTCTGGAGCTTCTCAGGGTTGTTGCTCCCCAAGTGCAGGACCCACCATTTGGCCTTGTTAACCCTCATCCCATTGGTCTCAGCCCATGGATCCAGCCTGTTCAGATCCCTTTGGAGCCTCCCATCACCTCTGTAATGAGGGCAGCAGGGAGGACAGCAGGGGGTTGCTCACCCATAGAGCAGCAGCCAGATGTGGCCTTCTCAGGTCACTCCCAGAGGTGCATAGGATCCATCTGTGTCACCAGAATATCTCTGACCCCAGGAGGCACAGCCACAGACCAAGCATGGACACAATTCAGAACAAAACAATGCTGCTGCTCCCCAAAGAATTTACCATCAATCCCAGTGTAGGAGAAGTAACAACAATTGGATGCAGCCTCTCCATGTGGGGTTTAGACCTTTGCAGGGAGTTGCCACAGGAGTTTCACTGGGATTCAGCCCCTCTCCAGCCTCACTCCTTCCCAGCCTGTACAAAGCCCAATATCACCTGCAATTTTCACTTTAACCGACGTGTTGAACTTCAACATCTTCAGTGAACACAGGGGTAGAGCCGGACTGATGTACTTTTCAGGATGGGGATGCAAACTCAAACCTGACCCAGGTTATTACAGACTAAAATCCATAATAGAATCATAGAATCATAGAACAACCAGGTTGGAAGAGACCCACCGGATCATGGAGTCCAACCATAATAACAGCAACTTCTTCATAATTTAACCATTTGTCTGCCAAAGACACTACACGAAGGCTGTTTTCCTCTAGGTCCCTGGTACTGCTGCCACCACAGCGGGCTGCGAGTGACCTCCGTGGCAAGACTAAGGACTGAGCAGGACCAACTGAATCACAGACCCTGCTAGGAGCATTTGCTTCGATCCCAGCAGTGAAGGATCTGTCCAGGCAATGTAGTAAATGTTACCTGAACTAACTGCTGCAAATCTTCAACTGCAGCTAAGGAACAGTCAGCCGTCCATCCAACTTATTTCTCATTTTAACTCTTAAGCAGTGATTTGTATTACAGAACAAGCTATGATTCTTGCTCCCTTTGTGCTAGGCTCTGTGCACAGTTTTTTGAGGCATTTTTTGCCAAGGCAACCTGTAAACTAAACAAAAAAAAAAAATGTACAGAGAAATGGATGGGAGAGATGTTCCGTCATAGTATCAAAACCTAAATGAATATTGAAGAATACATTCTCACCTAAAAAAGTGCTTACAAAGGCTACCAGGATTCCTGGGGATCTTACTCAGACTGAGCACTCAAGGAATGAATTATCTGAAACAGACAGGGTAGAACTTCCCAACCAAACATGCTGCACAATGTACAAATGTGGATTTGAGTGAGATATGAATTCAGGCTGGATCCAGTCCCACGAGGGTCAGTCCCATGTTGTACAGTACAAAGCATAACTTTGAGATTAAAGAGAACTGAAAATAAATCCTTGTTCTGCTTTCATAATTTTCATTTACAGAGATGCAAAGCACAAACATTTATAAACAATATTCCTACAGGACTTGGAGGGTATTCTTCTCTTTCAAATAATTGCTATTTAAAGAAATTCTGACCTCACTTAAAATGAGATGCAGCATAGGAGCACGCAGAGCTTTGCTGGAGAAAATAAATACTATTAAAAACAAAATTAGTGTTGGAAAACCTCAGGCAATGATCCCGACCAATCAGCCCAGCAGGCTTGGAGGCAGACATAGAAGAAAGGCTCAGATAATGCAGTGATGCAAGACGCAGAAGAATCTGCTTGCTTGGGTAAGATAGAAGATCACTATTTAACGCTACCAAGACAACACCTCCAGGCTCTTTTATTTAAGTACTGAGCTAACCTGGCTCTGTTTAGCTCACAACTCTGCTGTGACTAGATGATGATGAAGTCAGAGGGAAGATAACTGGAGATTAACCTTTATGGACATTTCTGTTCCCGAAATTACTTCCCTTTCTGTGCTCTGCTGCTGGCTCTGGCCCTGGCTCTGACGTTTCTTATTCCCTCTTAATGCTAAAGTTAAAAACAATTCACTCAGCTGAGGATTGGGCCCTGAACGTTTGTTGCTCTTAATACTGATCTGTTCAAAGAAGGTAAAGCTAACGATGCTCAAAAAGCCTCCAGAAGGTCAGCGAGAGGTGCAGAGGGCACCCTGTGACTTGGTATTAACACCAAGAAATTCCAGTCCCAGTTTCTTGGCCCCCGTAACTTCAGAGACGCAGGAGAGACAGTGTTCATGTGAAATGCAGATAAGAAGGGGATGTATGTAATGAACGGGAGGGGGTAGGTTGTTACTCACTAGTGCAAATAATTAGTTGGAAGAAGAGGTTGTGAGTGGCAGAGGTGCTTGAGAAGCACAAGGAGGAAATGCAGCCACAGATCCCTGGAAAAACCAGCGCTGCCTGCCCAGCTCCACGGCGAGCGCTGTTCTGAGGAGGTGAGGAATGCGAGGCAGGGGGTCTGTGGTCTACGGCTGGTTTTTCCATCAATACATATGTCTGACTTCGAGTAAAAGATTAACGAGACAGCTAGCAAATGTCCTAGGTGGTGAGTGGATAAAATGCTGTTTGTACCTGTCAGATGAGGGAGGGCTCGTTCTCCTCTCAGATTCTGAATGAGTCTGATAGGATGCACACCTGCACCAGGCAGATTTCCTTGACAAGGTAACCCTTTCCACTGGAGAACGCACGAGCGCGTCAGCGTGCAGCTTACCTGACACGTACATTCTTTCAGTCGATGTGGTTTGGAAAGAACCTTCCACCTACTTTTTTTTTCTGCGTGTGACGTACATTGCTGCATGTTACAGAAAAGCCCCAGGTAAAGTAAATGGAAACTCTAACCAGCAGCTATGCACCTGGTGTTTTTGCATTTCCCAACAGATATTACAGTTGCTGGAATGATGTGTGAATCTTCCTCACCACCTCCTATTGACAATTTACTTTAGGTGTGGCATGAGAGAGATCTGTGTTATTGATACTAATGACCAACAGCCTGTTGCTAAAGAGAAGGAAGAAAGGAACTGAGGGAATTTAGAGTTTAAAAGAAAAACCATAAAGCCCCACAAGTATTTACAATCTATTCCATTTGACTGCAGCCAGTCTGTTACAGGCTGAACAGCCTGCAGACAAGCACGCTGATGCTCTCAGTTTCCAGGGATGAGCAGAACAGCAAGGCTGACACTAAAGCTCAACCTTCCTGGGGATCCAAAAATGTGTTGCCTTGTCCTCTCCTGTGCTCCCAGTGATCCCCCAGAGCTGGTGCTGTCGTGCCACTGGCCTGAGTCCGGCTGCAAGGAATGCAGCAGCGCCCGGTCACCACCAGCACGAACCACGATCTCCTTGCGGATCCTCCTGACCTGGCAGCTGAGCTCTGTGCAGTGACACCACAAAAAACAGGAGCACCTTCTCCTTTCCCACTGCCCTCTTCCTGCTTCTTATTTTTCTCTGGAAAAATCTGAGAGAGTTAAGCAGATGACCCGGGGAGAACAGTGACCCATCACATAACACGATCGTTAAGTTCAGCATCTCTTGTGTTCTGATCTCTGCTTTACCTGAAACCCATGGAGCGTGAGCCACGTCCGTTTTCCTTATGCCATGACGGGGAGGAATGCTGATATGTGGGAACTGACAAAGAAGCATGAGGGAACCGAGGTTCACCCCTTCATCCCGATGAAATCTGCTGGTGAATCACAGGGTAAGAACTTGACCTCACCCATGAAGATTAAAAGAACTTCCTTGTATCTCTCTGCTGTGCTACCAGATTTATTGGCTGGAGATGAGCAGTTAAATCGCCCCACTGAGCTTGAGGAGAATGAGTTCAAGTCTTGTCATGGGCCACCCTTGAAAGCTCAGCTCTAAAAGATATAAGCTGCCTCTTTGGTTGAGTCAAGAGCAAGCAGTGGTGCTGCTGGGCTCATCAGGCAGGTGCAGGTGGCTGAGGAAGGGGACACGTTCAGCCATCCCAGACCCTTCCGCATTAGCAGCAACAGATACATTTTTGTGATAAATGCTCGGAGCCCTGAACGAGAAGCTGATGTTGCAGGAAGTCAGACCTCAATGTTTCTATCTGACTCAAGTCTGCCAGCACACAAAGCAGCGTGGGATGAGCTTCTCCAAAAAAAGTAGGAAAACAATTAGAACATTCTAAGGCCATCTACGCTTCTGAAAAGCCAGAAAGGGGAGCACCATGAACTGAACGTGATTTGTTAGGAATTGAACAGCCTTTGGTATTCAAGCTTCTTTCTCACCTAGGGATTAAAACAGTCCCAATTCTCCTACAACGTCAGCTCTTTCCACTCCTGAGCACAGCTCTTGAACTCTTGGGGCCTTGGCCCACGGTCACTGTCAGGGTGCCACGTCCCTGCTCGCCGGGGCTGCTGCCAGAGCACAGGAAACAAGACACATGCTGGTCCGTCCTGTACTGTACTCTTACTTCTATTTTTTCCCTTCGTTGCAGCTGCAAAATACAACCGAGCAAGTTAAATTCCACTTCCCCTGAACACGGAAGCAAGCAGCGCGTCTGGTCACATGGTCACCCCAGCAGACCGCAACAACAAGCGCAGTCACCTGGTGAAACAACCCACCTGGAGATTTGGAAGGAAAATTTCCTCAGGGCAGGTGACACTGGACATCTGGCAGCCCTCTACTTTTGTTCTGAGAATAACACCTACGATGTAGGGCGCGCGGCCAGGAGCTGCACCCTGCTGGGACGCGGCCAGCCCGAGATGAAAGGGAACACCAAATCCAGAAGGGATGATTACGGATGTTCAGGACAGAGGCACTTGGGAACACGCTCGCTCCCCTCAGGTGTTCAGCCCTGCTTGGTAAAGTCAGGCAACTAAGAAAGTTAATGGGGTCAGCGCCAGGCTTGCATATGCTCTCTCCGCGGGAAAAACGAACTCCTTGCCAAATATTCAGATTGGGTAATTGCTACCTGAATTACCAAGAGCGTGCAGCCCAAAAGAAAATAACTGCTTAGAGTTTCTGATCGATTGCATCACTCCCTGCCAAAGAATACGGCAGGATGAGAATCATCAACACATGATGTAAGGACACAAGCCTGCGCGGAGCCCAGACAGCAGAGATGACCCCGTTGTGGCTGCAGCAGGAGCAGCATTAACCCTCACACTCTGCTTATAGGAAAGCAATCAGTTGATTTTTAACTCCAGAGCATTTGTGGAATCCAGAGATTCCCCAAAATAACCTTTCTTTTCTTAGCACACAGGGGACAAGCATTCATCCCTGCTCTAAAATGTAAATTTGACCAAAGCTAATTTTAACCCAGCGTCTAGCTATGAGATCATTGTTCTACCAGCACACAAGTTTAGCCTCATGCTGCCACATATTTTATGACCAAGTGCAACTTGGAGCAGAGCCTGCGCTGCCTGTCAGGGGTCCTGCTACAGGATAAAAACCCTCCATCCATCTCATTTAACTACAAAGCTCTGGTGAAACTCAGGTTCCCTCTGATAAAGAAGGTTGGGTACTGCCAAGATTTATAGAAAAATTAGGCACCCAGAATATTAAAACAGAATTGTGTGTGAGAGCATGGGAGTCCTGAACCATTTTAGAATCATAGAATCACCAGGTTGGAAGAGACCCACCGGATCATCGAGTCCAACCATTCCCATCAAAATTTCCTATCAATTTTAGAGGTGCTTTTCTTCTTTGCAACCAAACGGCGACACAATCCAGGGAAGAGAACAGAAATTATTCCCATTTTCACTCTATTCCAGTCAGCCATGCACACGGTGCTGACTCAGGAACAAGCACTAAAAAGCAGGAGCCACGAGGGAATTTACAAATCCGACTGCACATCCTTCAGGTGGGGTCACGACAAGTGTCAAGCAGGAGGAGTGAACAGGTCGGGGGAAAACTGTGCTGGTAGAAGAGGCCCCAGCAGCAGCAGCAGGTCTGATCGACAGGTGCAGCCTTCAGATTGAACCGTGATCCTGAGGTTCTCAAGGAGGGAGGCGATAGCCCATATCAAAAGTGAACAAGGAAGACGTGGTGCAACAACAACGAGAGAGAGAACACGACGATACCCGGCCCAGCACGCACTTCTGCGTGTCTAGAGAAGATTACAATCCTCCCTGGTTCGTTAGGTTTATAACTATAATAGTTAATTTTAGATGTCATTGCAAACAAGCAAAAACAGACTCAAAACTGCAGATCTAAGCAAGCTGGGAGGTGGTGACATTATTGGGGTTTATTCAAGGTGCTAGACCTGGACATGGGTGAAATATTACTCACGGGCTGCACTTGGTGCTTTCAGAAAATCATTCAGCTCTGCAATGAGGTTTTGCCTAATTGCATGATGAAGTTTTATCTTATTATGCAGAAAAGCCTGGATCAAAACGTTGGTGCAAGGAGATCACAGAGCTTTAACGATGGGCTGGAACCTCAGAAAGACGTTTGTTTTAACACTTGACTTCATAAAGCATCCAAATACCTTCAATAACAACGTGTTTGTCTTCTATATGAGATAAACAGCCAAGAGCCTTTATGTCGTTGTTGAGCAGATCATCAAATTAGCGTCTAAATTAGGGATCCAATTAATCTCGATTAAATAATTTGTCAATAGAAATAAAATCATTGTCATTTAAGACAATGCTGGGGTGGGTTTTTTTTAATTAATGCCATTATGAATGGGTTTTTTACTCAATGTCCAAACTGCAGTCCCCTTAAGGTGGGAGGTATCCAAAATTCAGATCTTGGAGCAGGCCTCCCTCTCCTACATATACATAAAAATACTTCTTTATCTTTTGTGAAAATATCTTTCTTCTTGAAACAGGAACAGCAAATTCCACTCCTCCCATTCACACTGAGGAGAACGTTACTCCCTAAACAGCGCCACTTAATCCAAAACAAACAGCAAGATATCTAAAATATCCCTTAGTTTACTAAGCAATGTAAGACTTGGAGAGAAGAGAGAGAGAGAACCTCCCTCTTGGGTCAAAAGAGGGAAAGAGAGTGGATTCAAAGGGACCATACAGGACTGGGTCTTGCTCATCATCAAGGACTGTTGTCAAATTTATGAGTGTTTCCACAGAAAAACAAGTGTCAGAAGGACACCCTGGGTTGCTATGTGCCAGAACAGACTTCCACAAGCTCAGGAATGTTGCTGGTTTTCATGATAGAGCTGTTAATCTTGTAATAAAGTGACTTTTGAACGCATTTTGCACTTGGCAATGAGCTCTCCTAGCACTGACCTCCGGGTGCAGCCCTTCTGCGTAACAGGGCTGTGGAAATATCGCTAGAGGCAGGTCTTGCGCTGCTTTCTTTTGTCTCTCCATTTACTGCTTGCAGAAAGATGCTACCAGAAGCAGAGAAAGGCTGTAAAACTGAAGACATCATTTTAAATCAAAAGGCTTTTAGTGGTTGTATCAAAGGGGCTCTCTGTGATCCCAACGGTGGCTACAGCAATTGTGCGATGAAAACATCTAGACAAGTACATAATTTAAAAAAGAAAAAGGACATCCCTCCCTCTTCAGAAGAGGTTAGGATTTACATTTCATTAGGTTTGTTTGACTAAAGAAAAAGTAAAAATGAGGGCAGAGTGAAAGGAGGAGGAGTGGTGAAGGACAGGACAAACACAAGATGAGAGAAAAGAACAGACAAGGAGGGGAAAGCCGGGAAGGAGGATGAAAGGGAGAGATGACATCTGAGCTGGACAAAGGGTGAACCGCAAACCCAGTCACTGCCAGTGACCAGGACCAAAAATAACTCATTTGTCCAGCAGCAGCGGGGCAGCTGCCAGTGTGGCGGGACGGTGTCTCCCCCACATCTCCCATCTCTCCCCTTCCAGACCTGTCCCCTTCGCCGTGCCGCACGGCAACACTCGGGGTGTCCTCTCAGTCCCTGTGGTTGTGGTTAGGAAACTGCTGCATGTTGGGTCTCAATAGAAAAAGTATTTTAATACAAGAAAAACAGGAAACCCAAGCACGTTTTGGGTCTAATTCAATTTCAGTTCCCCGATTCCTTTATTTTCTATGGACAAAAGGCATGTAACAAAATTATGAACTGGGACGTGAAGAAAGCAGAACTGTGCACATGACAGATAAAGCTGGCTCATTATGTGAAAAGCAAAGCCATGCAAAATATAAATTCAGAGCAGATTAAAACACCTCTCATCCAAAAAACCAGTTAGGACCAGTCAAGCAGATCCCAGCACCTGGACAGAGTTTGAGCAGGACGTATACGAACTGGCACAGGTCACGGTTTCACAACAGCAGAGCAGATTATGAAGAAATGCAAATATCCTTTCTTCATTTCGAGCTGAAAGCAACCTCTGGCTTGGGAATCTCCAGAGAGAAGGTACAAGGTACCAGTTCACTGTCAGCCCCCCAGTCTCTCTTTGCAAGAGCATCAGTGTATTTTAGTGCTGATGTACGAGAGCGTGACACCAGCTCAAGATAACCACAGTCTATTGAGAAACATAACAATAGAAATAAAGGAATAAGCGCTTCATGCAATTTGCTAGGAATGTAGTTTGGACACCAACAGCCAAAACAAACTAAAATGGCAAATGCAAGGACTCTATTTTGAAACGATCTGCAAACAGACTCAGCAGCTTTACAGGGGGTCATATTTTCCACAAGGATAAACTGTCCTTGAACAATATTTTCAGTGTTCTGGCTACTAACATGCTTTCTTTTCATATGGATTGTTCTCACCACCTCTCCTTTTCCTTCAGCAAATATTTACTGCCACCAATAAAATTTTGCTCTCCATTTATGAGTTAAAGAGCATCGCATTCCTACACGCTCTTTCGTATTTCCACACATAGAGCTTACGTGCCCACAGAAAACGACAGCTCTAAGCTACATCTGGTGAAATTATTTTTAAGCAAACGTATTCACTGCAGATTTCAGACCTGATTTATCAATAATTGAATTCAATGTGGTATTAGATCCATGAGTGAGAGGAATGGAGCACCCAGCTCAAGAAAGGTAGTGACATATTGCACCAGAAATAAAGCGTTTCTGGGACTATGGGAAAGGCTGATGCAGCGCTCACCATCAGGGGAGTAAACACATCACCTTCACCTTCACTACCAACAGGTTTGATTTTAAGAAAGTAACCAAAAACATTTTTAGTGAAATTATCAATACGCTTTTAAATGTGTTCAAGGGTTCTAACAGGTTAGAGCTTAAGTGAGCAAATTACAGCCTGAGAGATGCCAGCAGACTGCTAGCAATCAGCGTGCGGGACCCGTATCTGCTGGTCGCTTGTTATTCACCTATTGCTGTTTGCTGCTTCATGTCTTGAAAGCTGCAGCACACAAGTTAGGAATGAAAGCATCATTACATGTGAATCTAGAATCATAGAATCATAGAACTGGAAGAGACCCACCGGATTCCATAGGTTGGAAGAGACCCACCGGATCATCGAGAATGTCCAGCACAAGCTGTTTATGAAAAATCGGTGAAAATTTAGCAGATTAACATATATAAACATATATAGTGTGTCATCTAAACCTCTTCTTTTTACAGGGCAGGGGCCACCCTTGCCACACCGGGGCTGCCACTGTTTCTGCTGTGTTTATACAGCTTTGGGGAAGTCAGGGACCGTGCTCCACACACGGGTCCTTTTTGCTGAATTCCCCTCCAGGAGCACAGGGGCAAAGAGGAACACATCTCTCATCAACACCTGCAACCCGCAGTTCCTTCCTCAGGTACTTAAATAGACTTTCCTCATGCTACAGTAAAACGAGATACCAGCTGTTCCCCTTAGTACACCCCATACCCAGCGATACTGGCGAGCAAGAAGGTGCAAGCGCCAGCAGGTTCCTCTAGGATGCAAAAGCAGAACTACATAAAGCGTTAACGTCTGCGCTGGACTTGGGTTCACTCTGCAAAGCCCAACAGCCCCGCGGTGCCCCCAGAAGAGGCATCACAGGGCGTGCTGGTACTCACACACCTTGTTTAGAGCTGTTCCTAGTCTTAGGGGTCTCTTGCAAGTCTTCTGGTCTTCCCAGGGGAGGCTCAGAAGCCACAGACCCTCTGACACAGCCTGTTGGGATGGTCCCTTTATAGAGGAAGAGGCGCATCCACACGGATGGTGACACAGATGGGTTGTGTCAGTACGTCTGGTCTCCTAACAACAAAATTAGTACTGGACCTAACTTGGTGTAGGGCCCAGCTCAGCCTGCTCTCTGAAGTGATTAGCATACACACAGTTTATTTCCCATGTTACACTTCCACTGGCTGAGGACAAGCTGTGGTTGCAGTCAAGATGACCAGATTCCAGGACAAGGCGATGGCTGCGAGGCAAACATCACGCTAAACCCGATGGCGAGGGAAGGAGCAGCTTCCCTGGGGGTGGAAGGAGGAGAAATGTATCAGCACGGGCCCTTGGCCAAAGCAGGAGGGGGTGGGAATTCCCTTCCAAGAAAAGAGACGTTTGTCCAGCAAGAACAAGGACATAAACAGCTCGTGCTACCTGCTCTGCTCTAGGAGGTGCCACACGGCAAAGCCTTCGATGTCCAATGTCAGTGAAGTGTTAAGCACCAAGAAAATAGTCTCAGCCCTAGCATGCTGGAAACAGCAAAAACTATTGGCTTTGGCAGGCGTGCAAAGCACAGAGAGCCGGGCTGCTGGGGGAGCAAGGGGTACAACCTGCAGGGCCAACAGAAGCGTTGGCGAGCGGGGCTGAGGAGATGCTGCACTGCAGGGCAGAAAAAAAAGGATATAATCCCACGTGCTGAGCTCAAAGGAAATCCAGATGGTTTCCTGATAATCTTGAGAGTGCGAATTTCAGATCCATCAGGGCAAGAAAGGGGAACTACAAGAGAGAGAGCCACATCACGATGTTTAGGAGAGTTTCTGTTCACAGGGTTGCTGGACTGTAAGGTGGTTTTTGTACGTAGCAGTGAGTTTTCAATATTAACACCTGTATGACAATTTGACTGTGTCACCTGAAACCTTATCAGTCTCATGTGAGCAAATTCACCTCCTGTCAAACGCCAAATATTTTTCCTTTTAC
>WAAB01026073.1:4146-22182 GCA_013389865.1 Piaya cayana | reverse complement strand
AGATAGCAGAACTTCACCAAGCAGCCCCCTGGTATTCTGCGCTGTTTTGAGTCCACAAGGCTTCACTGGGCCTAACTCCTCCAGAAGAGCAGCTGATAGCAGAGCAAAGNATTCTGTGATTCTGTGAACAGGAGTTATAAAATAGTTTGCTTTCTTAAATTTGTCATGTGGGCAAGGTGAGAGCTGGGCTGTGTTAGTGTACATATATTGAAATATGTGATGGTTTGGATGAAACCCACCTGCCAAACACCCAAATTCCACAGTAGTCTGCAGCCCCCCCCTCCTTTCCCCCACCACACCCCTCTGTACGAGCCCAAGGGAGAAGGTAGAAGGAAAGAAAGAGAAACTGGAATGCTGAAAATGAGCAGACCAAAGCTGTACGATTATATACACATGTATTAACACTTATATGCAACTAGAATACCATGTACAGAGAATAAGAGACCCTCTAAAAGACCTCCCCCTGCCCTGAAGGGAGATAAGAATCCAGAAACAGTTCAATAAAAGCTAACAAAAGAAAATCACCACTTTCCTTCTAGATAGCAGAACTTCACCAAGCAGCCCCCTGGTATTCTGCGCTGTTTTGAGTCCACAAGGCTTCACTGGGCCTAACTCCTCCAGAAGAGCAGCTGATAGCAGAGCAAAGCTTTCTCACACGGCAACCGGAAGAGGAGAGATAGAGAGGAGTGTCTAACTCCCTGATTTAAACTCTGATTTACATAGAAAATCGCATGGAATACTGGGAGATGTCGTTCTTTCTCAGCTACAACCTGGCTATTAAGGAGGGTCTAAAAATCAAACCCATCACAAAGTATTTAAACGGTTCTCAAGTGGTGGGACTGAAGACTGAGGTATTGGGAGTGTTTCTGTTTTTCAGAAGTCAGTCTTAGTAGAAATGTTTAATTTGTCCACTTAACCTGTTTTCTGTAGCTTTGTAACATGATTTAATTTTTTAGTATAGAATCTCAACTTGTATTGCTTTAAATACTCGTTGACAGCATAGTATTTTTTCCTCCTCTAGTGAGACTATTTTAATCATTTAATTCAGCTGTTACCACAGTATTTTTCTCTCAATACATTATTTGGGAGGCACAGAATTAAGAATGCAGAATGAACCTAGTGAATCGTTTCTGCACCATAAATAAAAAAAGTTCTAGTCTGCAGAAGTGACTAAGACAGCATACAGTTCATAAGCATTGAGATACATGATGGTATCCAAACTGGTAATTTAGTTCATGATTTAGAATGTGGATGAAGCTGTGTACGAATCAGGCTAGGCAGGGTGTTCTGTGTGTGGTTTGAGATTACATATGAACGTAAGTCTTTCTGTAAGGAAAAAAAAAGATGAAAACAAACACCCATTTGATATGATTTTTTATGCACTTTGCTGTTATTGAATTAATTGACTCACTAAATTAATTTAATTTATCTATTTCCTTTTTTCTGTGTTTATCCAAAGCAAATCCATTTTAGGTTTTGCACGGTAACAGAAGAATCCTTGCTGAAGTCCAGAATAGAATTACAATGTAGAATCAGATTGAATATATTAAGTTGTTTAATATAAGCAAAATTCCACATATCACTGCAACTCAGTTTTGCTTTTATAGTGATTTGATTTAAAACCCTACTTGACATCAGAAACTTGCTATTCCAGAGTGCATATTCACTCATGTTGGAATAACTGTAATAGGGAAATTCATGAGTGATAGAGGAGCATTAAGGTCTATCGTTATACAGGGACTGATAAGACCAAGCTTTGAAACACTCAACACCTCTGTCTTTAAATTTCATTAATTGTGTATATGTTTTGGCATTTTTAAGAATAAAACCAGATTAAAGCATGGAACTTTTCCAGCAGGTCAACTATGAAAACTTTTATCGTATTTACTCTATCAGTAAAAAAAAATAAAACGATAAGTGTAAAACTTGAACAGTTTTACACTCACTACTCACTACTTTAGAAAATACATTTAATTACCTTTGATAAATCAGTTTTACTCAAAGTTATTTTTTAATTGTTCTTGATTGAACTGTTTGTGAACATTAATTTCATACATTTTTTTCCTAATTTTTCTAGTAATGATTCAGCTGTCAGTTAGGTTTTGCAGCTACTATTTTTCTATGAAATCTGTTTATTTTCTTCTTTAAGGAGGGATCTTGGTTGATACACAATGATGTGAAGTATTGGCACTTCTTCTTTGACTTGATTCTCCTAGTATTTCAAGTTTCTTTTTTGGTATCTTCTCATGTGCATATGTATAGTATTAGAAATCTGTGGCTAGGAAATTAGTGTAATTAAGATTGTGGTATGATTAATGATGTAGAAACAGAATGTCAGCAGTCTTCTGTTTCAATCTTTGCCTGCCACTTGGTTTTGTAGAAAAACTGTTTTTAAAAAAATGTAAGGTACATCCAGCTTTTTTCCCGTAAGTCCTTGTGGCAGACCACAGATGGCTGTGAACTAAAACCCTACCTCTGAACTATTTTGAACTTTATAAAAGTTGAACTAGAAATCCTTTTTGTGTAATAGCCCAAATGAGCTCTCATGCCTTCACAGTCCTGTGTTCCAAAAGTTTGGAAGTTACTATATTTTTTTCCACGTGGCTCCCTACATCTGCTTTGACATCTTTTTTTTGTCTGTGTTCAAGTCTCTTCCTAGAGCTCTTCCTGGCTGTCTTAAATTTCTATGTTATTAAGCATTTGAATGTGCATATAGGCATGGAAAAGCAAGCACATAATTAAAATCAGTATATATATATTTTTTCTTCAGAGATTTTTCTCCAGATAAGCATTTTATATAACTTTACTGTCTTGGAGCAGAAACCATCTCCTCCTGTGTACTGTGCTAGCACCCAAGGGATTATTTTCGTTACTAAAGTAAAGAGACTGCAGGGAAGTAGTTCAGTGTTTAGACATTTCATTCACTCAGTTGATCATTTTGAGGATAATTGGTCCATGTGCCCATGCCCAGGTGCAATCATCTGCCATGCCCCACCTTGAGGAGAATTCTTTTGTGTCTCTGCATTGAACACTACATGGGGGTGGACATATCCACTTTTATGTTCTTTTTGATAGATGCTTACTAAGGAAGGAAAATATGCTCTTACATGCACATGTGTTAATGATAGATATAGTACCTAGTTCCACCCTTTGGTTTTCACTTTCATATTAGCAATTTGTTTGTCTGGGGAAAGAGATTAAAATAGCTCTTGCAGAAGAAATTACTCATAGGTAGCTCTTTTAGAGGTGTAAGAGTAATTTTTTATTATTCAGTACAGCAGTAACACAGTACTTATTTGAAAATAAAACCACTTTTGATTAAAGCTTCACAAAGAGTTTTTTTTTCATTTGAATAACTCTTGAACTCTTCAGCTGTTTTGATCAGTATCCTACCAAGGAGAAGTTCCATCTTTCTGCACTGACACAGTATCAGTGTTGTAACATGGGCTTCTAGGAGTGCACCTCACTCTAGATTCATTCTACAAGGCAAATGTTGGCCCTCTGATGAAGAGGCTAGTGTAACCTTATGCTGCCAATGCTGTTTGTGTTGGCACTCCATTTCTAGCAAACCATCATCATGAGGAAATAGAAAGGGAAGAAACTACTTCCTTTAAGAATTAATAATGAACTAGATCAAGATTCTTCTTTGGAATTATTAACTATTAAATGTCAAAGCTGGTACAATTGTCAGTAGCAGGCTTCCTGGCTGAAACCGTGTTTCTTTGTAGGTAAAGCTGAGGCAGTGCTGTGTGAGGCATGTGCATGCTAGCGCATGATTGTCTCTTGACTTTCTTCTCTCTGGTGTTATCAACCTTTACCTGCACGCCTCCACTAACAATGTGTCTTAAACTCACTTGAAAGAAAAAGACCCTTCTCCTCTCTTAAAATGCTAGAAGTTTACTGTGAAGGCGTTAGCAGGTCAAAAGGGAAAACAACAGGCAAAGAGACTTCATGGAAACCTTACAGTGTTTGCAAGGTTATTTAATGCCATGACACTTGAAGCAGCATAAAAGGGAGTACCAAGAGTTTCATTTTTTATGATCTGAGTGATATCACCTTCAAAACAGAGACAATGAGTGCAATATTCCTAACTGCATGAGTGTTCACTTAGAATGAGAGAAGGGAATGGGGTTTTTAATAATTAAAAAAAAGCTCCTTTTTCTGCTCAAACTTTTCTTTGCCAGGTTTTGTGATCCATCTTTTTATTTCTAGAAAGATTGTAGAGGATAAATGCATATTGACATATCAAGATCATAAGAGTTTTCAAATTCCCCTTTTTCCCCCCGAAGTAATATTTTTCCTTTTATATATCATATTTAATATTTTGGTAGGAGTGTTTGGAATGTATGAAAATCATCTCTAATGCCCCATTAAAAAAACAGTTCTGTGAAACAAGCACCTTCCTGGTCACATTTTTTTCCCCCTCCTCTGCTCCCCTTATTAATTATCAATGTTGTTTCATCTTCACTTCCATTCCTGCTAAGGGGAACAGTTTATGGTTCTGATACAAATCTTAGTGCACATCACTTTTCTGCCATTCTCCTTTACACGTCAGCTAGGGTGTTTCTATGTCGGTAAAAAGGTAATGTTTTATTCACATGTGAGCTGCCTTTGGAGATAGTGCAGGGCTCCCTTGCAGTCTAGAATAAGTAAAATCATAATTACCTCTTCCTTGAAAGTACGTTTCATATGTTTCCATCCTTGTGCATTGGAATAATTTTGTAGCAGTTGTCTCTGACATGCTTGCACAGGCGCAGATTGAGTTTGACAGGGCTGGTGTCTCATGGACTTTGCTGTCATGTTAAATGCCGGCACAAAGACAGTAGCAATGAAAGCAGGGGGAGGGGAGGCTGGTGCCTTCAGGACTTAACTTATGAAAATTTCTTAGGTTTATATTTTTGGTGGGCAGTGTCTGATTCAAAAGGTAGTTTTACAAAAGAGATTCATTACAGCCATAGATTTTTAACATCTACTCATGTCTTTTCTTCCTCGAGTAGATTCTTTGATCATCACACTCTGCTGTAAAATGGGCTCTTCATACCAGCTGAAAATCTGCAAAATCTATTTAATGGAATGATAATTAGCATGCTTTCCCCCCTGACCTTTTAGTTTTTGTCTTCATTGAATGGAAACCACTCCTGTGGTGATGAAAATGGTAGTATCAAACTTACCCAAGTTGGTATTTCATAGGCCCTTTGAAAAGTAAAACTACATTCCAGCATTACTTTAGTAAAAATATCAGGGTATTTGGGGATATCTCTAGTGTTTTATATGACAAGGAAAAATAGTTTTTATATTCCTTAATTTCTACTGTTGCTCAGGTGAGGTGAATTTGGACATGAATGAGACATTGCTTTTTTTAAGTCAGATAATTTAGTTGTAGTGCTCCCGGTGTGTTACATGCACATAATAATAAGTGAGATTGAAGTGGAAGCTCCACCCTTTATTCAATGCTAGATTTCTGTTTTACTGTTAGGCATATTTCAGATATGTACAGGTAATCACAACAGGGATCTTAACCTTTGAGAGCTGTTGAGCTATGCAATATGCTAACATTTGTTGCCTAGATTTAAGGCCATCTCTCAAAGCATATTTTGCTGTGTTATTCTTGCCAGATGCCAGGGCATCCATCTCCCAATATGCTTCTTGCAGGTGGACTTCTTATTCAAGATGTTGAATCCGTTTTGATACCCTTTTTGCAACATTAGCATTCCAATAATGCATTACACTTCTATTTCATTAACTATGCAGTTCTTGTGATTCAGAAGGTACTGTTGAATGCAATAAAGGATGGGACAGATGCTTGATTATGGTAGAAAAGGTGCACTGAGAAATATGTTATAGCAGTGCTAACTGGTACTGTACCTTGAATTTTCTGGTATATGCTAGTAGCCTGAAATAAAGCACAGTTCCTTTTCTTTTTCATTTCCTCAGTTGCCTTTAAAGTTTTTGTGAATGTTGTTTTCTTAGTTTTTTGTTTATTAAAAAGATAAAATTTCTGCCCTATTCCTGCTAAACTGTATTTTTTCTTTTTCTTATCTGTTCCGCAGGCTCTGAAGAGACTTCATCTGAAATTTCTGACTGTGCAGAGTCGCAGTGGCTTCTAAGCCAGTGAGAACAAGGCTGTCAAAGCATGCTGGTGCCAAGCTGTCAGATGATGCGCCAAGTCAGGCCAGTGGTGGTGCTCCTGTGCTTGTTACTCTATGCTGATGCTGAAAGTAAGCTTATTCATTTGTGCCTAGGTCTTGGCTGTGATAATCAGTTTTGGTTTCAGCTGTTATTAAGGGTCTTGGAATGTGTCTCCTTTTGAGTAATTTTTAAAACACTGCGAGGTCATCTTTAGATTACAGCTAGTATTAGAATGAATTATTTATGCAACTTTCTTACTCTTTTTCTTGTCAAAGCTCAGGTTTTTAAGCAACTAATGGTTCCTTCTCGGGTCATATTTGATTGTCATAAAGTTACATGGTCAAAACAAAAAACAACCCTGTTTACCTGACATTGGTCAGATGCCTTAAAGATATCTGTCATTCTTTGAATATTTATTTCTTAACTTTGATTTAAAAAAAGACCCTGCCTCCTCATTAATATCCAGTCTAATTAAAATGTCAAGCCGTAACAACTGCTGCAACAACTGTTCCTATATATTATTTCCAACAGCTGTCACAGAGTGCAGTATCCAAACAAATCAAGCAGAAATGACAGTTTAGTGGCTGGCCTAAATGTGTGACAATACAGTGAGGAAAGGCACCTATGTTTATTTATACTGCAGGGAAACTGTTAGATTTTGGTGATTTAGTTTACCTGTTAATGGGAGGATAATATCTTGGTTTTAATTCAGACATAATTTGCTGTGTCTTCTTTACGTGTGTTCCTTCTCCCACCTGTTCTGTGGTTTCTTGAAGAAGTAATGTGGAAATGAGAAAAGCCGCTTACTTTCCACCTGTTGACCTGCAGGTTTACTGAAACCTGATTGTTATGTTTGCTACAAGTTGTCTCGTAACATTCACCTGATTAAAGGATATTTTCCTATTGAATCTTCCTGACTCTGTGCAGATACAACACCAAACAATAACTTTTTTCCAGCTCTGACTTCTGAAGGCTTCTCTGTTATTTTCACACATCTATATAAAACAAAGGAGCAGCTGAATTAAGTAGGAACATGCAAGAATAAAAAGTGTCAGTAAGTTTGGTTAAATCAGTTCTCGGTAAATGCAGATTGAAGAGTTAGTTGTCACTCCATGTATCACTTACACTCCAGGTAACCTAAATTAGAACAATAAAAGGGATACAAAATCTTTCCACTTTCATGTATAACAGAAATAACAGTACTTCCCTGTTTTAACTGTAGTTCTATGAATATGAAGTAAAAAAAAAAGGACAAAACATACATTTTTTGATTACTGACAGCTGAGATTCTTTGGATCCTTTCCAGGTAAATAATGTCCAGCTGGGATGTTTGTGTCTAAGGTGAGGCCAAGGACATTTTAACACTTTAGCCAGCAAATAATTAATTGGGAAGTGGGCCCATATGTTGGATGTTCCTCTAGTTGTAGTACACCACCTATTTTAAAAATAATTTCACTGCTTAGAGAACAAGATTTTTAGCACCTAGTATACTTTTTCTGCTTCAGATAATAGAATGGTCAACCTCCAGTGGGCAAGTAGTGAATGACTTTTTGGATCTGGTAACTCAAATTGGGTATCAGTTTGCAAGAAAAAGATGGTCACACCCCAGAAACTCCTTTGTTAGTCCTGAAGAGAAAAGTTTAATTTCTGTAACCATGTTGCATTAAACAGAGGGTTCCTTCTTTCATCATTCTTCTTTGTGGGGAAGGAGGATAAATTTTTTGAAGGTTAGCATGAAGTTTACTTCAAAATTGGCTGATGTCCCAGTACAGCGTTTAAGGGAGACTACTGTATTACACTTGTGATTCTTTTTTATTTTGAACAGCATGAAGCAAAATAGAAATCAGTCATTGGTCTTTGCTAGCTAGGGCTAGGAAGTCATCTTGGTGTTGCTACAACCTACGGCATGTCAGGGTTGTAAGATGCACAAAGACCATCTTTTTGTAGTAGTTACTTTCAAGAAAACTAGCCTGAAAACCAAATCACAATCTTAAAAGAAACTAAGAAAGATTAGAAATCATGTGTTAATAAACATTAATATCAACATTGATGTTGATAATAATATTAATTAATCAAAGTCTCTTCTTGTTTTTTTTCTGTTACTTTTAGACACTGATTTATACCATACTGTCATGTTATCATCGATAGTTTAACGATGTTATGTTATTAGATAATATGTCAGGAGTGCTGTTAACCTAGGTTGGAAACAGTCTACCTTGAATACCATTAATCATCTTTTACAAATGTACAAATCATCTGAGTTTTGCTTTGGAGGAACTCTCATAAACTAATGCTTTATGAATTTTTATGTCTATCTTTGTAGTTAGTAGGCACTACTAAGCAGAGTTACAGGAATAGAGGACAGCTACACAAAGATAAATTGGCTTGTCTTCTTGATGGTGTTTAGAATGTTGCAATATCGTCTATAGTTATTAGTTAGATTGTATTGCATCTTGTTATTAGCCAATACGAGAAAGAAAATAACAAAAAAGTTTAAAAGAAAAAAATAAGTAGATTGAAAATAGGAAAAAAATTAGAAAGATTTAAAAAGTTGAGAAATACTGCTATAATTCTGGAACTAAATTGTAATAGAATAATAATTTCAGTAACTATTTTTCCCTTTAAAATAAATATAAATGCTTCATTGCAGACTTATTTATGCTATGTGCTAGCCAAGATTTTTAGCTCAGATTCTCTGTTAAGACATTCCAGACTAGAGAATAAACAGACAATTATGCTAAGAAGTTATACACTCTCCCCAGGTTTGCTATCTCTCAGTTTTCTTAAGGAGAGAATTGAGCTGGAAAATATAACTTTCTGAAAACAGAAGTATGGTTTCCTACGTGATAATATAAAAATACTGTTTACTCGTTCAGAATTTTGAAAGATGTATTTCTGTGTTGGAGTTTCTTTTTATTTTTTTTTGAGAGTTTTTGCCATGTGAGTAGTGGTACTGTGAAGTGCAAAAGGAAGTGAGTGACCTCTCGCATGCACTAGGTGAATATTCAACGGTCACTTTAAGGATTCAGGTTTTTATCTAATCTGGCTAGCTTTTATTGTATGGGAAAAGGGTTCTCCTGTGATTTTATTTCTATTTTCTGCTTATTACTACTAAAAGACATGGCTGAGAAATTGTACAATGCCCACAGTTCATGTGAATTAACATAATCCTTTTTTACAAGGTGAACTTTACAGCTGAAACTGTTTTTTCAGCTTCATATATTTCTTTCCAAGAATTACAGAAAGAACTGGATTTGAAGGGATGGAGAAAAATCTAATGCAAGATTTTTCCCACTTACACTGATTTTTTTTAAGTTTCAAATACAAATTTACGATACATCTAACTCAAAGCAAAGAGGCTTGTGATAGGTAAATGTCAATGCAAAGTCTTCTGTATTCTAGTAAGATTTGATGATTTCATGTCCTTTACAATATGATGCCATGTTCCTCTGTCTCTTAATGTAAGAAATTACAGAGAGTATGGTTTTCAAGTAATTAATATACAGAGACTTTTTAGTTGTGTAAATATTTATATAGATATATTTATAAATTGAATAAATTATTTTATATATATATACACACACACACCAGACAATATGAATTGTGTGCCATATGTGTTGTGTTTATGTGGCTCCACATAACATTGCATTAATGCTGTGTGCTGTAAGGTGTTGTTTTTCTGTTTACGAATCCAAAAGAGTAGCTCTTCAAGAGTCACAATAATATTATATGCTTAAACACTGTACCTTGTTTATTTAAAAGATATACTGAATTTTGAAAGACATAGTTATTTTAAGGGCTAGGTGAGAGATAGCATAGGATTAGTGAGCATTCTGTGTATAGATACAGGAAATGGTGTCTTCTTCCACGATTAACTCTTCTCCTGGGTTTCCTGAGGACTTGAAGAGAAGTTCCTGCTGTGCTAAAGTTGGTTTGCCCTCAGCTCTTGCAGATAATGCTCCTGTTTGTCCAGCTTTTTGTAAGTAGGTGCCAGATCCTACTGTTTTCCAGAGCTGTTCTTAAAACTTACCACAAACAGGTGACGGAATCATGTTGTTTTCTTTTAGTGAGGACAGGACACAGAAGCTGGGAAAGAGGACAATTTTTTTGTCTTTTTTTTTTCTTCTATCACTATGGAAAGTCCATGACTTCCCTTTTTTTCATCATTTTCTCTTGCTAGCACCAAGATAATACAGAAGAGAAGTTGCATCCTGACATTGCCACTACATTGTATTCTTTCCTAACTAATTGTAAATGTATAAGGAACTCATCCTCTTCAGATCTCACTGTGAAATCTCTGTGAATGGGATTCACTTAGCAAACCTCCATACTTTGGAACAGATTCACAACAGCAGTCCTTAGTATTTCTATTCTGTACATACTACCCTCACTGCCGAGTGAGTGGCCAAGACATCTTTTTTTTTCTCTGCATCATTGTGAAAGACCCCAAACTCTGAAATGCATTGGCTGATAAACTCTCATGTGGTCACTTCTCAAAGGGATACAGGATGGAAATACAAAAAAACCCCAAACCCCAACCCTTACCTAGTTAGCTGAATGCGTGCACTGTACCCTTTATGTGCTTGACCAAGATTTGATTCTTACTGTTAAACCAAAAAAGCAAGTTTATACTTGTTAATGCTTTTATGCTTAAAATTATAATTTCTTATATTTTTACCTTTTATTGCTAGAAAATGAAATATGTATAAGAATTGGAGAACCTCAAGGAATATGGCTTTTTTTAAATTGCTTTCATTTCTGTTTGGTATTTGTAGCTTCTGTGCACACTGTGAGAGGATGTTACAGAATTTGTTTAGCCTCCTTGTTTGCAGAAAGACTAGTAGAACTACTAGTTCACGATGTTTATTGTTAGTTACCTCATTCTGATTGGGGTAGATGACACCAGGCAATCTGTTACGGCAATACTTCTATGCCTCTACTGAGAAATTAGTAATATCACAGTGTTTGTCTTTAAAAAGTACTTTTTTCATGTTTTCTAAAGGAACTGGAGAAATAGTGGCTGTGTAGATACGTTCTGCATGTTCATCTGTTTGATAAGAAGAGGCAGCAGGTTTTCAGAAATTCTTAAGAGATTTCTTAAAAACTAAAGCACATAGTATACTCTTATCTTTTTCTGACCTTTGTACTGACAAGGTGTCAAGTTACTCACTGATATTGTATAAATATGTAAAATATAAAATGCTTTTAAAATAGCTATTCCTAATCTTTTTCAGTATCCTAGGTTTTTAAATCCAGGAGTTTTATTTGTATTAATAGATTCAAATAGTTTTCAACAGATATTCTGCAGCCTGTATTTAGGTTGATTCTCACAGCACACATTGTGTTCCTCTTCCAGCCGAAGAATGGCCTGAACATTAGTACTTCCAAATTCTTCTCTGCATTCCAGTCATATTATCTGTTTAATTCTTCCCCTTCATTCTTGGTTACATAGCTTCTGCTCTGACATTTTTCTTTCGCAGCTTCTTTTGGTATGTTGTAGAAAAGAAGCCATAATTCTTTATGCATTCAGTAGAGGTGGTTGAAGCAAGGCAAACAGAACTGCTAATGATAAACAGTACATTTACTATATGTTGCTTCTATCCCCAGTCATCTCAAATGTGAATAATGCTTAGTTTTCTCTCTTGCTCCTGATGTGTGTGTGCCATCATGCTATCTACTAGAAAAGTCTTCACAATCTTCTCTAGACCAGAATCAAGAGGGCTAAAGCTTAGTGCTGACAGGACAGTGATTACTAGAACAAATGCTGGGTGCTTGAGATAAATTCTTGTTTAAATAGGAACTCAAAACTGTTGTTAAGTATTGGTGAAATCAAACATAGGGCAGCTATTTTTGTCTGTTTTTTTTCTCTTGTTCCATTTGGTTTCTTTATTTTTTTATGTTCTTCAACGAGCTGAAACACATTCATGAAGTCCACAGCAGAATTTTTGTTTCTAAGCAATTGTCTATACCACCAAGCTAAATAGATCTTCTAAAGTAAATATCTTACAGAAAGTAATTCTCTTATAGTAAAGTCTTGCAGTTGGACATACNTTTTTTGTCTTTTTTTTTTCTTCTATCACTATGGAAAGTCCATGACTTCCCTTTTTTTCATCATTTTCTCTTGCTAGCACCAAGATAATACAGAAGAGAAGTTGCATCCTGACATTGCCACTACATTGTATTCTTTCCTAACTAATTGTAAATGTATAAGGAACTCATCCTCTTCAGATCTCACTGTGAAATCTCTGTGAATGGGATTCACTTAGCAAACCTCCATACTTTGGAACAGATTCACAACAGCAGTCCTTAGTATTTCTATTCTGTACATACTACCCTCACTGCCGAGTGAGTGGCCAAGACATCTTTTTTTTTCTCTGCATCATTGTGAAAGACCCCAAACTCTGAAATGCATTGGCTGATAAACTCTCATGTGGTCACTTCTCAAAGGGATACAGGATGGAAATACAAAAAAACCCCAAACCCCAACCCTTACCTAGTTAGCTGAATGCGTGCACTGTACCCTTTATGTGCTTGACCAAGATTTGATTCTTACTGTTAAACCAAAAAAGCAAGTTTATACTTGTTAATGCTTTTATGCTTAAAATTATAATTTCTTATATTTTTACCTTTTATTGCTAGAAAATGAAATATGTATAAGAATTGGAGAACCTCAAGGAATATGGCTTTTTTTAAATTGCTTTCATTTCTGTTTGGTATTTGTAGCTTCTGTGCACACTGTGAGAGGATGTTACAGAATTTGTTTAGCCTCCTTGTTTGCAGAAAGACTAGTAGAACTACTAGTTCACGATGTTTATTGTTAGTTACCTCATTCTGATTGGGGTAGATGACACCAGGCAATCTGTTACGGCAATACTTCTATGCCTCTACTGAGAAATTAGTAATATCACAGTGTTTGTCTTTAAAAAGTACTTTTTTCATGTTTTCTAAAGGAACTGGAGAAATAGTGGCTGTGTAGATACGTTCTGCATGTTCATCTGTTTGATAAGAAGAGGCAGCAGGTTTTCAGAAATTCTTAAGAGATTTCTTAAAAACTAAAGCACATAGTATACTCTTATCTTTTTCTGACCTTTGTACTGACAAGGTGTCAAGTTACTCACTGATATTGTATAAATATGTAAAATATAAAATGCTTTTAAAATAGCTATTCCTAATCTTTTTCAGTATCCTAGGTTTTTAAATCCAGGAGTTTTATTTGTATTAATAGATTCAAATAGTTTTCAACAGATATTCTGCAGCCTGTATTTAGGTTGATTCTCACAGCACACATTGTGTTCCTCTTCCAGCCGAAGAATGGCCTGAACATTAGTACTTCCAAATTCTTCTCTGCATTCCAGTCATATTATCTGTTTAATTCTTCCCCTTCATTCTTGGTTACATAGCTTCTGCTCTGACATTTTTCTTTCGCAGCTTCTTTTGGTATGTTGTAGAAAAGAAGCCATAATTCTTTATGCATTCAGTAGAGGTGGTTGAAGCAAGGCAAACAGAACTGCTAATGATAAACAGTACATTTACTATATGTTGCTTCTATCCCCAGTCATCTCAAATGTGAATAATGCTTAGTTTTCTCTCTTGCTCCTGATGTGTGTGTGCCATCATGCTATCTACTAGAAAAGTCTTCACAATCTTCTCTAGACCAGAATCAAGAGGGCTAAAGCTTAGTGCTGACAGGACAGTGATTACTAGAACAAATGCTGGGTGCTTGAGATAAATTCTTGTTTAAATAGGAACTCAAAACTGTTGTTAAGTATTGGTGAAATCAAACATAGGGCAGCTATTTTTGTCTGTTTTTTTTCTCTTGTTCCATTTGGTTTCTTTATTTTTTTATGTTCTTCAACGAGCTGAAACACATTCATGAAGTCCACAGCAGAATTTTTGTTTCTAAGCAATTGTCTATACCACCAAGCTAAATAGATCTTCTAAAGTAAATATCTTACAGAAAGTAATTCTCTTATAGTAAAGTCTTGCAGTTGGACATACATAGTTTATGTCAAAAAAACCCTATTCCAGAATAGTTTCATAAAAACAATATGCAGACAAACCCAATATGTAATTAATTTACTTTATTTAAGTTGCCTTTCCTAACTATGACTGAATTTATGTCATATTAGATTTAGATTTAAACTCTGACAATGTTAAAGAAATAATTTCAAGTATTACTTTCAATTATGGGTAGACTGTCTTTTCTGGGAAAAAAAAGAGCTTAAAATTTAGTTTTAGGATTTTTTTCTGGAATCTTCATATGCTCTCTATGGTTATATTCTAGGACATTTTCCAGTTATTTTCATGAAAATTGGAATATAATATTATGAGAGTAATTCTGTATTGCACTTTTAAATATGATATTAAAATACATCAAAAAAATCACTCATCAGTTCTCAGAATTTTTAGTCTCATGGAAGAGTGGGAGAGCTAGTTATACCATACCATGCTAGATGTATTCATTTTCCTATGCAGCAGAGTGAAATCTTTGGAAAATGTGTTGTTGCTGAGATGGAGAATCAAGGAAATTGAAAACATTATATTCCAGACATGTGACATAGTCACAGAAACTACAGATCATATGGATGTTTGCATAACCTATTTTTCAAGGCCTTGTATTAAAGCAAATTGAATAATTTACTTCCAGAAGTAGCCATAATTGCTGCCTTATCTGATTAATTTGCTTTAAATTATCCACAGCAAAACTGAAGGCTGCTTGAAGAATATAGTTTTCCCATTTACATGATTCTTAAGAATTTATTTGTGCTGTCTCTAAGTCTGTAGGTAGCATTTCAAAATTTAGTATCAACAGAAGATGTTTTGTAAGCTTGTCTCTCCAACTTTGAGGTCTCCTCCATGTCTGTTTCTTCATTGCTCTTAATGTAGGTAACTGCAGTCCAGTACTTCCTGAAAGCAGAGCACTGAGCACAGCATTGCTTGCTGCTGACTGTAGCAGCAGTGAAGTCTCCCCAAGTATGAAAGCCTTACATCTTTTGGATTTACTGGCATGGATATAAAACAAAAACCAGGAAAGCCAGAGTCTCCAGTCTTCCCAGACACCAAGAGATATAGATAAGGGAGCTGTTCTTTAATGGGCTGACAGAGTTGGACAAAACCACATTATTTAGATTACTGTCAACTGTTAATAGAAAATACCTCTGGAGAAACCTCAGCATGGGTAACTACCGCACTCTATGCAGCTCCTTGCAGCATCAGTAATGACCACTGGCAGATAAAGGATGTAGGTCATCAATAATCTCTTGTCAGAACTGCTAAGGAATTCCAGTATGTCTGTTTGCTAGATTGCTTAAGAACATGTCTATATACTTTCAAAGTTTACTAAGAGTATATATTACACACTTAACATAGGAGCAATTCTAAGGCAAAAGAAAGAAACAGCAATATAGAATTTTTTAGATTGTTTCAGTGTATATTCATGTAGCACAACAACTGTGCTGGTTTACAATGATCTACAGTATTTACAATGATCTGAGATTTAACCGTCAGTGGCTGAACTGGAGATAAAATCTTGAGTAGCAGGATCTGTTTCAGCACTGAATTTCTAACAAGAGCTTCAACAGACTTTAAAAATCTGAAAATATATAGGAGCATCACCATTCACTTTTGTTTTCACGCTGTCTTTCAGGAAGCCACTTTGCCCATCAAATTTCTAATGTATAGGATCGTTCTGTCCTAAATGGTGTCAGTCTGAAGCTATAGTTTTTGAAAATAGTTAGGCAAATAATTTTAAATTTAATTCTTCCAAAATCTGAGGAATATGCTCAATTTTTTATGACTTTTTAGTGATGTGAACTACATTGATTTCACTGCTTTTTTTTTCACATGTAGTAGTATGAGAAATACAGTTACATCTTGATTTTAAGTTTTTATAGAAGAGTTTTAAACATAAACTTGTGTATAAATTGCTGTTGCATTCACTGAACCATACAAAACAGTAATGTACATGTTATGAGAAAAATGCGTGCAGAGTTACCAGTTGATCACCAAATATTTTATATGGTATAATTGAAGAAAATACATTGATAAAAGTCTATTCACACTTGAAATTACTCATTGAAGGTGAATGCAAATAAGTGGCAAACAATCTTTTCAGTTTACAAGAAATTCTGGGGCATGACTCTAGACAACATTTTGGACACATTATGTGTGTACAAGGCCTGGCATGGGTTGAATCCCCCCAGCTTGAGCCGGTGAAGGATGGGTACAGAGTTTAAAAATCCCTGCAAAAGTCAGGAACTGTCTCTGTTTGTCCACTCTGTCTGCATCTCTCTCTGTTGGTCATTGTATGTTTGCATTGTCCTGTGTTTGTGTGTTGTGTGTGGACATGCACCATCTTCTGGACCCGCCAGAGAAAAAACCACATGCTGCTACTTGTGGAGTTCCTAAGGTTATGACTGTCTCTCATCTTTCCTATTTCTCTTGTAACTTTTCCTCTCTTTTATCCTTTCCTATCTTTTATCCTTTTATTCTTCTTTTCTCTTTGCAAGCCATGCAGCTGCAGTGTGCTGTAGCGGGTGATTTTGGTTCGATTTCAGGTTTGACTGCAGGCAGCATTAGGACTCTCCATGCTGTTTTCGCCGACTTGACAGACTGTTCTGATAACTTCCAAGGCTGCAGCATTTCAAGTCCATGCTCTGACCTGTATAGGCTGTTTCATGGTTTGAATCCAGTGATTTAATGGCATGCATCTTGTTTATTAAAAAAAGTTACACCACTCCCTCTGGGTAATTTTGAATTGTTCTGATGACATGGAGGGCAAAAGAGCTCATTTTTTTTAAAGTGGACTGTGACACAGTAATAGCAAATAACAGATTTTTTTTTTTACCTTGCTGTCAAGTTCCTTGCTTATAAGAAATTTTAAGAGCCTTTTCCCAGTGACACTGTTTTTTAGGAAAACAATTCTATAGAAGTTTAAAATATATTTTATTGTCATATAAATTCTTTAACTGAATATATCTATGAAACTTAACTGGATAGAGTTTTTCTTCTAGTTTGTGCTTAAGAAGTTATTTTTTAAATTGTTGTGGTTTTGTCAAGCTCGCTGTTATTTCCACTTTACTAGCAGCATATGGATGGAAGAGTAGCTTCACTGCAGCTGATTTTTTTTTTTTTTTTTGGGCACATGCAGTTTTGTAGAAGGANAATTACTCATTGAAGGTGAATGCAAATAAGTGGCAAACAATCTTTTCAGTTTACAAGAAATTCTGGGGCATGACTCTAGACAACATTTTGGACACATTATGTGTGTACAAGGCCTGGCATGGGTTGAATCCCCCCAGCTTGAGCCGGTGAAGGATGGGTACAGAGTTTAAAAATCCCTGCAAAAGCCTGCCACACTTTCTCTGTTTGTCTTGTCTTGTGTTTGTGTGTTGTGTGTGGACATGCACCATCTTCTGGACCCGCCAGAGAAAAAACCACATGCTGCTACTTGTGGAGTTCCTAAGGTTATGACTGTCTCTCATCTTTCCTATTTCTCTTGTAACTTTTCCTCTCTTTTATCCTTTCCTATCTTTTATCCTTTTATTCTTCTTTTCTCTTTGCAAGCCATGCAGCTGCAGTGTGCTGTAGCGGGTGATTTTGGTTCGATTTCAGGTTTGACTGCAGGCAGCATTAGGACTCTCCATGCTGTTTTCGCCGACTTGACAGACTGTTCTGATAACTTCCAAGGCTGCAGCATTTCAAGTCCATGCTCTGACCTGTATAGGCTGTTTCATGGTTTGAATCCAGTGATTTAATGGCATGCATCTTGTTTATTAAAAAAAGTTACACCACTCCCTCTGGGTAATTTTGAATTGTTCTGATGACATGGAGGGCAAAAGAGCTCATTTTTTTTAAAGTGGACTGTGACACAGTAATAGCAAATAACAGATTTTTTTTTTTACGTTG
>WAAB01026066.1:2713-62098 GCA_013389865.1 Piaya cayana | reverse complement strand
CAAACTGTTCTAGGATTCTGTGTGTGTCACCCCCTGCCAAGCCCAGCTGGAAGAAAACACTGGAAAAGCAAACAAAATCCCTCAAACCAAGCAACTGTCTCACTGCTTGCCAAGGTCCTTGTCTTCTGTACGTTCACTCATACCTAAATAAGGCACCGCACTGCAGAGGAGCCCAAGGCAGGCTGTGCCATCTTGACTACACTGTGTTTCTTTTTGCATTCGCACCAGTTACAGAGGAGCCAAACACCCTGTGTTGCGCTAACAGGGAGATCCCTCCAGAGATTCACTGCCTGATGCTGAGTGAATGTGACATTGCGTGGGCACCAACTGGCCCTGCCAACATGAGTGCTTGCATGTGGGTTTTGGGACATATCATCCATGGTCTGCTTAGGCCCTGGAAGAGCTCCAGTGAAGATAGGACGATCCTCTCTTTATTTTTCCTTTGTCTTCCTGTGCCAGGGGAAGGGATCCTGATTTCTTCAGAGGCTACAGAGCTCCTGGACTTCATTGATGAGCAGGGACAAGTGCATGTGATTCAGAAATACCTGGAGAAGCCTCTGCTTTTAGAGCCAGGGCATCGCAAGTTTGACATCAGGTAACCTTTTCTGCTTTTTAATAATACTGGTTTCCATTTTTGTACTGTTTCTTTTTAAGCCACTGAGACTAGGATTTGTGCTCTCACCCTCCAGGAGCTGGGTTCTCGTGGATCATCAATATAATATCTACCTCTACAGAGAGGGTGTCCTGCGGACCTCTTCCGAACCATATAATAGTGCTAATTTCCAGGACAAAACCTGCCACTTGACCAATCACTGCATTCAGAAGGAATATTCCCAAAACTACGGGCGTTATGAGGAAGGAAATGAAATGTTCTTCGAGGAGTTCAACCAGTATCTCATGGATGCCCTGAACACAACGCTTGAGGATAGCATCTTACTGCAAATTAAACACATAATAAGGTAGCCAGCTGCTTGTAGCATATGGGAATAAACCCTTCAGTGACAGGGAATGTGTATGGACACAGCTGGGGAAGCAGACAGACTGACAAGGAGAGGATTTAAATTGTATGAATCAGGGGTTGTGACACAGAGATAAATTTAAGATAAAGCCATAAACACCCTAACGTTGTTGCTCAGTGAAACGTCACCTCAGAGGTTCTGTTCTCTCAAGGGTATGTGTTGGTGTGTCTACATTTTGCCAGCTGTGGTTGAAGAAGGTTGGAGTGAGATCACTAGTTATGGGGAAAGGGTAGGTCGAAAGATGGGCTAGGAGAAAGACAGAAGATATAAGAGGGGAAATGAATAATAGAATCATTCTAAGATCNCACTTGTTACTTGAGAGAATAGACTGGGACCCATCTCACTACAACCTCCTTTCAGGCAGTTGTAGAGAGCTTATCATGAGGTCTCCCCTCAGTCTCCTCCAGATTAAGCAACTCCAGTTCCTTCAGCTGTTCCTCATAAAAGTTATTCTCCAGTCCTTTGTCCAGTTCTGTTTCCCTCCTCTGGACATGAGAAGTAACTCAAATCACTCCTGAGTGTGCAGGATCTCAGTTGTTCCCACTCCATCAGCAAGCATATCTCATTGGTATAGGTTTTCTTAGTAAACCTAGAGCCAGCTCCCTCCTGGCCACAGAATGTGCCTGGAGAGATGTCTCGGAGATTGTGCTGCTGCAGAGAATCCAAGTCTTGACAAAGCTGTCTCTTCATGGTGGAATTACTTTGCAAGTACCCCATTGCTGTTACACCAAAAAGACATGCTATGATCTTTGAGGGACTCGGAGCCAAATGTGCTCTCAGTGGCAGTTCCCTGGGGACCTGGTGCAGTCCTTTGTGGCTCTGTCTTCTGCTCCAGGTCCCAACTGCACATCATGTTTTTCAGCTTGCCTAATCCAGCACTGAGGGTCCATGCTGCCCTCTGTCTCTTGGGGAGTAAATTCAGGGGTGTCCCCACATGTGTTTTGATGGTTGCATGATCTCACTTGCAGAGACTTTGTTACTATGGCATGTGTTGGATATAGTTTGTAATTTTGGGCTGGTAAAGTGATGTGGATATCAGGCCCCCAGGTCTGAAGGGGCTGCAGGGGGCACTGCCTGTGTGTTTGCATGTGATCAGCAGAAAGCATTGCTCCATCTGTTTGATGCTTTAAGCAGTCCCAAGGCAACAGGGGACCCTTGCACTTACCTGCACTGTGCACGTGCCCTCAGAAGCTGCAATGTGACGTGTGTCCGCAGGGCCTTCATCTTGGGTTTCTGTTTTTCCCTTTACAGAAGCTGCCTTATGTGTATAGAGCCTGCAATCAGCACGAAGCATCTTCACTACCAGAGCTTCCAGCTCTTTGGCTTTGACTTCATGGTGGATGAGGAGCTGAAGGTCTGGCTCATAGAAGTCAATGGGGCCCCCGCATGTGCCCAGTGAGTAATCAGTTTCTGTAATGCCCTTGTGATGCCACCATTCACGTGCCTCACCCAAAATATGGCTGTGTCCCAACTCCAAGTGGCAAAGGTGGAAGAAAGCAAATGGTGGGGGAGTTTTCCAGGTTAACCTATACTGGACACTGCTCTAAGTGCCGGTTGATTTAAGTTCCTGGCTTCTGTCTCTGTGTTTGGTATCCCCTGGCTTCTTTCCCATGTGAGATGGGACATCAAGCTTTTGGACAAATGGGTTTGAATCTAACTTGGGTCATTTTTATTGACACTCTTGGGTTGAAGGTATGTTGTAGAATTAAATGTGAATGCTGCAGACACTGGATCAAAGCCTCCACCAGTGTCGCAGTGTAGCCCCAGCCCCGCTTGGATGGCAGCTAAACACAAACCATTGTGCCCCAGTTCCACCACCACCATCCCAGGTAAAGGGAAATGGGAAACGAGAGGAAAAAGACTTGTGGTTTGGAAACTAAAACTAAAACAGCTTTAATCAAACAATAATAAGGACAATATTGTTAATAAGAAAATAATAAAATATGCGCAGATATACAGAATTGCCCACCCCGATGACTACATCACCACAGATACTGCAGAGCGGGCACAGGGAGAGGTCCTGGACTGGACTTGGGCACTGGATTCAGGAACACACAGGTCTGGGATCGGGGATGGAAAAAAGATGTAAAATCTGTGTTGGACACTGACCATCAAAGAATTGAGCTTGACCCTTGTGATTACTCAGTTTTATTCCAAACATAACATCTATGGGATGGAATACTCTGTTGGTCAGTTTGGAGTCACCCTGTCCTGCCCACTCCTCCCTGCAGGTGCGACCCGTTTCTACCTCTTTTACTTATGGCTTTCCACCAACCTAAGGATGGCCTTGGTTTCTGTAGGAATAAGTGTAAGCAATGGCCTTTCTGCACCTTGTGTTATCACTTCTAGAGAGAAACGTGGTCTGAAAAATATGCTGTTAACTTTCAGAATATGAAGCTACCAGAACAACTAATCACAGGGAGGCTAGAAGAGCCAAACAGTTGTGGCATAGGCAGAACAGGAGGTGCTGTATTATGTGATTGAGACAACTGTAGGAGACTAGAAATCTTTGCTGAAAGGGCAGCTGTATCAGATACAAGCCCAGCAAAACGGAACAGGATGTACGTCACTACATTAGAATTTGATTAGATTAGATTAGATGTAGATTAAATCAGATTAGATTGTCGCTAATGGGAAACAAAAAATACAGGTCAAACCTACCAGACAGCCTGCTCAGATGCCTTTTCAGGGCTAGGGGATCTCTCTGTCTCCAGGCTGCGCCTGTTCACCATGCACACCACGGTGTAGTACTGCCTTGCACCTCGCTGTACTGCTGTATGGGTAGAATCTAGCTGTTGCTGGGTGGATTTGGGTTCCAGTAGTGCCCCGTTTAGTTTGTGCCTCTGTGGGCGTTTGGAAGCCATTGAAAGCATATGAGGTAGGTTAGGTTTGGGCTATTTGTGGCTTTTCTTCAGGAATCACAGTTCCCATTTAAGAGACAAAAATTGGCTGCCGAAAGCAGTAACACTCCCAGAAGCTGAAAAAGCAACTTACTGTCATGTAGCCCCAAAGACACAGGGTGAAAAACATTGCTAATCCTAGTAAAGACAACTTTGGTACTAAATATGTCCCAGACACCAGCATATTCAGGGAGGTTACACATGTACTTACTTCAGCAGAAAGCAATATTATTGGTAACTCATTTCTCAAACACTTTGTCTCTTCTCTCTAATCCTACTTTTCATGAGCTGTGCCACAGTGAAATACATCCCACATTTCTGGTCCTGGGAAGCCTCTGTGCGTGGTCACATGCCGATGTGCACAGCTGCAGCCTAGTTTAGCATTTCATCAAACCATGAATGCATCAGAGCAGTCCGTCTGGGACACATCCCTGTAGGAATGCAGTCTGGTGCAATAACTACAATTCCCCGAGTTGGAAGACTGGTACTGGGGGTGCTCAGCTGTTGTCTGCCCCAGTACATCGTGCAGTGAGTCACGTCTGAGGCCTAAGGACAGGGAGACTCTACTCAGGAGCCTGTTCTGACAGTAGATTTAGATAATGGGGTTTGTAGTGCCATGCAGGAGAGAGCAATATTTGGAACGGCAGCAGTGTTGAAAAACAAGGTGGTTACTGGGGTGGGTGGGAAGGAGGTGGAGGAGATCATTGAATTGTAAAGGTTGGAAAAGACCTCTAAGATCATCCAGTCCAACCATCAGCCCAACAACCACGATACCTACTAAACCATGTCCTGAAGTGGCATATCTACATGTTTGAAAACCTCCAAGGATGGAAAACCTCCACCACTTCCCTGGGCAGCCTGTTCCAATGCTTCACCACTTTCGATAAAGACATTTTTCCTAATACCCAATCTAAACTTCCCCCAGTGCAACTCCACCCTCCTCCTGTTTGTCATCTTTTAGATCCTACTGGGAAAAAGCATGTCTGCATAAAAATTGGTCAAGGGCCTGCTGGTTTGTCCTGCCTGGACATCTGATTCTCTCTCTTGTCTCTTAGGAAGCTGTATGCAGAGCTCTGCCAAGGAATTGTGGATGTAGCCATCTCTAGCGTTTTCCCCCTTAGCGACACTGGGCAGAAGACGAGCCAGCCATCGTCAATCTTTATCAAGCTGTGATGACAACAGGAATGCCTCTGGTGTGCCCAGGGAGAGACTGCACCTATCAGGTGACATATCTCTGCATCATGCCAAAAAAGTGAGAGAGACAGGCTTCTTATTTTCTGGGAAATCGTGGGGAAAAACAACAAAAAAGGCACCTGCACAGAGCTGTGATGAGCCAGAGCTGCTCAGATAACTGCCTGCATTCATCAATACCCACTTCAGAAACAGCTCATGTGACTCTGATCAAATCTCTCTGGGAGAACAACAAAATCACCTTACAAAGAAAGCCCAACAGGGATACTGTACTACTGTATTAGCTCCTCCTTTTCTATAGATATAACATTCGGGTTTTTAAGGGAATTGAGCAAAGAAAACTATGATCTTCTGGGTTGTCATGGCTGGGAAGGTCTCCTCCTGCTGTGTTTCTTCTTTCCTTACCTACTGCATCATTAGTGCCTTAGCTCAACTCCAAATAGGTGACTCCTTCCTTTTGTTCCTGCTCTGTTACATAGAAAGGAGCAAGCTTCCTTGCATTACAGGATGCATAAGACCAGGAATACCAAGAATTCTGTTTCCTTTGGTCATTTTTCAAGCTGGTTGGCTGAACACCCAGGCAACAGCTGGCAAAAGGGTGCTGAACTGCAGGAGTGAATTAACCCAAGCAAGGAAGGCAATTTTGTTTATTTATAGCTATCCCTTTTCCTAATGAGATTTGGATCAGTGTCCATCCCAGTCTGATGGCAGCTGGATTCTGTTTAAAAGAGGTAGAGAGACACCCCTTGCACCTCCAGGCTCACTGCCAGGCTGTGGTATTTCTAGCACCACTTTCGTGTTAAGAGCGTTTCAAACAGCAGAAACCCAATCTCCTCAGTTTCTTCTGAGACACTGCAGTGAATTTATGCTCTTCTCTCAGTTTACACCTTCCTGCATTTGAGGCTTGAATCTGAAACCTTTCAACCTAAATGATTTTTGTCTTGTGTGATATTCTCCATCTGACAAATAATTGCCATTTATTGTCAAAATAATTTGACAATAAATTGCTATTTTCTGCCCTGAACACAGTCCTCGGCTTGGTCCCAGCTAGAAAGGTGAGCGGGGTTTTGTAGACCAGGAGGGAGATTCCTTGTTATAGGTTTGCCACACAGCTGGGAAAGCAGGCGTTTTGGGGTAGAAGGGAAGTTAAATTCCTTGAGGTCCCTGAATTTCACAGCTAACATCTGCTTTGAGTACAACCCAAATCCCTAGAATATTGCCTACCTGGTGAGCTATATCTGAATTTTCAGTGCAAGCCCAGCACACCGCTCCTAAGGTAGATCTCTTTGCAGAGCATAGTGGCACTTGTAAACCCAGCAAGCTTTCTAAGGGGTGGTCAGGGATGCATTCTGCTGCCGTTTGCAGGGAGAGATAGTTGGCACTGAAATAAATTGTTCCATGTTACTCAAAACAAGCAAGTAAGAAGAGATTGTGGAGTTTACAAGCTTCTGGCTGCCTGTGTGTAATGGGAAGTGAATCAAGCAATGGAGTTTCAGTCTCCCTCTGAAGATTCTAGTGCTTTGGCGTACTCATATCTGCTTGTGATGGAGGTTTCAGCAGTCTTTGTGCCAACAGCGGATCCTGGCACCTTTCTGTAGGCTGGACTGAAGTGTCCAGGCCTCCTTGGAGTGATGCATTTTGATTGTTTTGTCATGGGATGGACATCCATTGCGACATGCTCTGAATCCATAAGTGGCACCACTTCACAAGGCCACTCTAATCCAGGAGGGAACAGAGTGCTTAGCAAAACCACATGGAAGCATCACAGAGAGGGCACATCCCGAAGAGCCACACAAGCACCTCTGAAGTTGTCAATGCCCTGAAGTGCAGGGTGGATCTGCACCTGCAGGGGTGTGGGGTATGCAGAGTGCAGTGATGCACACTGAGAAGTGACAGGGAGCAGGAGCTGCGTGAAAACAGGGCTGCAGCTTTGTTCCCTGGGTGCTGGCAGGTGACTCCACTTCCAGTGAGACCCTGGGTGCCAGGTCCCTGGATTTGGGCCTTGTGGGTATTTGGAAAAGGGACCATGAATGCATCAGTTCATGAGATGGGAAGTTCTGGGCAGTAAGCTGGGAGAGGGGGTGTGGGGGTAAGGACTGGTGGTTGGTTTTAACCTTATGATAGTGTATAGGTGCAGAACTTCACTGCAGGCCAGGTAAAGCATAGTGGTAACGCTCCAAGGTAAAATCTAGGCTGTGACTGTTGTTATTTGACTTGCAAAGTTCACCACATCTCCATTTGCATTTCCACATTAGCTCATGTGAGCTTAAAAATTAGACCTTTTCCCCAGCAAAGGGGACACCGAATAGCAGTCGCCCTGCCCTGGCCCTGGATGTGGCTGTGATGGCAGAGGAGATGTTGGGCTCTCACAAGCTCTTTGGGAGAGAGCAGAGCATGAAGTGAGAAAACTTTCTGCATCGTAGCAAAATGAGAAATGCTGGGGGTTTTGGAGTGCCCAGACCCATCATTCTTTTCACCTCCAAAGAGAAATGAAAAACTTTATCACTCCCTTATTGCAGAGTAATGTGAGGTTCCTGCTGACATAGATAAGGGCAAGAAAGCTGCAGGAGTGCAGGTAAAACTGGAGCAGGTGGTACCACTGGGAGGAGCAGTGGCTCAGGAGCCTTTGCCTAACTCCAAAGCCTTTTCTTGCCGTGTTTTCACCCTGGATTGCATTGTGGCATGTTAACAGCTGGCCAGTTTTGCTGCTCAGCTGCAGGTGGGACTTCAACTTGATGGCAGAGCCATGACCACAAGAGACACAGCTATTCATACCCTGCCTTTTCTGCTGGGCTCAGAGGAGTTTGTGATTCAGGGATGCTTTTGTCATGAGTGCATCTTGCCAGTGATAATCACAAGCCCTTGTGAGACTTTTCTTTTTTAGGAATACACAACAGTGTTTTCTAGCTTAGTTCAGCTACAATGTCAATAGAAAAGGTCTTACTCTTTCCTGAGCTTTCATAAAGGATAGTACTGCATTTCCAGAAGACACCTACCACATTGCAGAAGGTCTCTAGTCCTACCTGTACTCCTTCATGTCAGCCATGAAGGATTTCAGGCCCAGGTGCTCCGGCTGTGTTTTCCAGCAGGGTCTGATTCCTGCTGGACTCGTGAGTTTCAGGTCACTCCCATGTGGCTTGTCTTGTACCTGGTTAGTCGTGATTACCGTGCAACAGCTATTGTGCTCCTGCCAGAATCTGGTGGCTGGCCACAGCCTATGGGAAATGCCAGAGAAGTCCCAGAAAGGCTCAAAAGCCACTTTGGCCAGGTGGCCCAGCTTCCCATCCCTTCTGTGACCAGCGCCTGCTTCCATGTCCCTGCTCCCAGCATTTCTCCCCCAGGAGAGCAATGCTGTGTTGTATGTAGGTTCATAATCATGCCTCATTGCCGGTGTCTGCCACAGCAACCCTCCAAAAAAAGGATGTTGGGGTACGTACAGCCTCCCATGCCCCAGTTTGTGTCCCCGGCTGCTCTCACGTCAGCATGTGCGTGCGGGGTAGGTGGGCGTCTGAGCTTGTGGATCTCCAGCAACTCTATCCACATCTCTTCTAAACCGTCATTAAAACATGCAAAACCCACAGCCTGTGGTATTTCCTTGGGGAAGCAGGCTCCCAGTATGTCTTGATTCCTGGGAAAACCTTCCTGTAGGTTCCTGTGGTGTTGCCCCTATTGCCATGTAGGGCCCCAGGAGCTGACCCAGCCCCACAGCAGAGGTTTCCTCACCTCTGGGTGACAAATGTAAGGCAGCAACATGGCATGAGGTGCACTGGCCTTACCCCCCAGGGCTGCCCCAGTGCCAGAGGGTGTTGGGGAGGCAGCATATTTTTGGGGGTCCACGGGTGTGGAGGTGGCAGGGAGTGATGTGGGGTGGGGATTGTCAGAGCTTCCCCACAGCCACAGAGCAAGGGGTACACATGGCTGGGGGGCACGAGATGGGAGAGCGAAAATGGAGGGGCCACAGGCATGGGGGGCTTGGGGGTGGGGGAAAAGCTATGGTGGCCATGGGGCATGGGGTGGGGTTTTGGGATGTGGGGCTGGACTTAGTGTGGCTGAGGGGCAGGGGGTCAGGGATGGGGGGGCACAGCTGCAGGTGAGGTTGGGGACAGGGTTGAGGAGCCTGTGGGGCTCAGGGACAGGGAGGCACAGCTCAGGGATGCCTTGAGGGCATGGGTGGGTGTGGGGCAAGAGATGGGGCTCAACGATGAGAGTACAGGGGTCTGGGGTGGCTGTGGGACACGAGATGGGGCTCAGGCATGGGGGGACACGGGGCTGGGGTGGGCATGGGGCATGAGATGGGGCTCAGGGATGAGAGGACACGGGACTGGAGTGGCCATGGAGCACAAGGTTGGGGATAGGGTTGGGAGGGCATGGCTATGGTTACTGTGAGGCATGAGATGGGTGTTCAGGGCAGGGGGGAACACAGCTGGAGGGTGCTGTAGGATACTGGATGGAGGCTGGGGACAGGGGAAGACAGCTGGGGGGCCATGACTGCTAGGGCAGCCCTCCAAACCACCTGCTGCTGAGAGGATGGTGGAGCGCACAGACTCACACTCCAGCTGATGCCCCGGCTGCTCTCATGCCAGTGCATGCATGTGGGGCTGGAGGGCACCTGAGCTTGAGCTTAACAATATTCCAGAAGCATTTGGACAAAGCCCTCAGGCACACAGAGTGAATGTTGGAGTTGTGCTGTGGAGGGACAAGCTGCGCTCCGTGATCTTTGTGGGCCCCTTCCAACTCAGGATGTTCAGCATAAGAAGGATATGGAACTGTTGGTGTGAGGAACACTTGTTCACTGGTAAAATATTTAAAAGGACAAAGTCTTCAAAGCAAAGATAATGATTATTATTATACAATTTAGCACTGAATCGGATGCCATTCTAAAAACACATAAAATCCTACAGAAAACAGCAAGTATATACACTAGTTTTAAACAAAGAATATAAATCTCTTCAAGGCTGCTTATTATATTTTTTTGACGTATTCAACCATGTCCGGAAACTCCCGTGAGGTTGTCATTGCCAACTATATCTTGTTAGAGAGCTAAGCATCATGTCTGGATATCATGTACATATTATTTCTCGATACATGACATATTTATATGGCAAGATAATTAAACATGCACACCAGCAGCAGCAAAACTGACCAACTAATTCCCACAGTTGGAATGAAAGGCATATGAAAGAAGTGTGGCCAGCAGGGTGAGGGAGGTGATTCTGCCCTTCTATTCCTCTCTTGTGAGACCTCATCTGGGGTACTGTGTCCAGTTCTGCAATCCTCAACATAAGAAGGATATAAAGCTGTTGGAACGCATCCAGAGGAGGGTTACAAAGGATGATCAGGGGGCTGGAGCACCTCCCATACGAGGACAGGCTGGGGTTGTTCAGCCTGGAGAAGGCTCTGGGGAGAACTTAAGAGCAGCCTTCCAGTCCTGAAAGTGCTACAGGAAAGCTGGGGAGGGACTTTTTACATAGGAATGTAGCGATAGGACTTGGGGCAATGGGTATAAACTGGAGAGGGGGAGATTTAGACTAGATGTAAGGAGGAATTTCTTCACTCTGATGGCGGTGAGGCACTGGCACAGGTTGCCCCCGGAAAGTGTGGCTGCCCCATCCCTACAAGTGTTCAAGGCCGGGCTGGACGGGGCTCTGAGGATCCTGACCCACAGGGCAAGGGGGCCGGACCCGCCTGGGCTTCGCCGCGCCCCCTCGGCCACGTGACCCCGGCGACCAGGTGTTGTTCCTCGCGACCACGTGGCCACCACGTGACCTCCCGCGCAGGCCGTGCGCGCGCCGCGGAGATGGCGGGTCTCGGCGAGTCTCTGCACCGGCTGCGCCCCGTCCCGCCGCGTCTCAGCGCCGCCCGCCGCTGCCTGCCCGCCGCTCACATCGACTCCTTCAACTATGCCGTCAGCGAGGGCATCTACCGCGCCGTGCAGGTCTCGGGGGCGGGGGAAGAGATGGCGGGCGGCCTTGGCTGTTGGCCGGTGCCTCCCTCCCTCCCTCCCTGCCAACCGGTGTGTCCTCTCCGCAGGATCTGTCGCCGCTGGAGCTGTCGCTGAAGGGGAACCGCGTGTCGCTGACGGTGACCGGCGTCTGTATCGCCCCCCCCGCCGTGCCGGCCGGCGCCGTCTGCCGCGAGCGAAGGGTGTTCCCGGCCGAGTGCCGCGGGGCGCGGGGCTCCTACCGCGGCAGGATCGGCGTGAGCGGCTGCGGGGAGCGGGGCGCGGGGGGAAGGGATGGAGAGGGGATTCTGAGCAGGGAGTGGGGGGCGAAAGCAGGGGGAATGGTTATAGAGGGGATTCTGAGCAGGGAGTGCTAGGATGGGGTGAGGGAGGATGGTTATGGAGAGGATTCTGAGCAGGGAGTGCGGGGATCGGACAGGGGTAATGGTTATAGAGAGAATTCTGAGCAGGGAGGGCAGGGGGAATGGTTCTAGAGGGGATCCTGAGCAGGGGGTGTGGGGATGGAATGAGGAATGGTTATAGAGGGGATTCTGATCGTGCAATGCAGGGATAGGACAAGGAGGAATGGTTTTAGAGGGGCTTCGCATCAGGGAGTGAAAGGATAGGACGAGGGAATGGTTTTATAGGGGATTCTGCTCAAGCAGTGCAGGGATGGAGGGGAATGTTTATATAGAGGCTTCTGAGCAGGGAGCACGGGGAGAGAATGAGGGGAAATAGTTATAGAGGGGATTCTGAGCAGGGAGCACGGGGATAGGATGAGGGGGAATAGTTATAGAGGGGATTCTGAGCAGGGAACATGGGAATAGGATGAGGCTAATGATTCTAGAGGGGATTCTGGTCAGGGAGTGCAGGAATGGAGAGGAATGGTTATAGAGGGGCTTCTGATCAGGGATTGCAGGGATGGAGAGGAATCATTACAGAGAGGCTTCTCATCAAGGAGTTATGGGATGGGAATTGTTATAGAGGTGCTTCTGATCAGGGAGTGCAGGAATTAGGGAGGGGGGAATGGTTTTAAACTGAAGGAAGAGAGTTTTGGATTAGAGGAAGTTAGAGGTTAGAGGGGAGCCGGAAGTGGGGAGATCAGATTCTAGAAGAAATTCTGCACTGGGAGGGTGGTGAGGCACTGGCACAGGTTGCCCGAAGAAGTCACAGAATCATAGAATAGTTTGGATTGAAAGGGACCTTAAAGAACCTCCAGTTCCAACCCCCTTTTGATGGGCAGGGACACCTCCCACGAGATAGTCGTGGCTGCCCCATCCCTGGAGGTGTTCAGGGCCAGGCTGGATGTGGCTTTGAGCAACCCAGTGCAGTGGGAGGTGTCTGATCCAGTAGGGATTGGAATTGAATGATATTTAAAGTCCCGTCCAGCCCAAACCATTCTATGATTCTATGAATCCCTCCATCACATGAGGTTAGAAGATCCCAAAGTGATTCTGGGCTCAGGCCCAGCATTGCCCTATCCTTGGCACAGAGGAAAAGCAATTGAGTGCCCAGTGCAGGGGATTGGAACTGAATGATCTTTAAGGTCCCTTCCAACTCAACCCATGCTATGGTTACCATTTTACAAAGATAGAAGTCTGTTAAACAGATTGTGATTATATTAACAGTGCAGTGAAGATTAAAAGTCCAGCTTCATTTCCTTGCTGTTTGCATTGTGTTGTTTCAGGCTGACATCAGCTGGTCACTGAATGGCATGCCACAAGAGACGATTAAACAGCCCCTGGGGTACATTCCAATCATGGTGAAGTCCAAGTTGTGCAACCTCTATAACCTTTCGCCAAAGGAGCTCATGCAGCACCATGAAGAGGAAGAGGTAACAGGGATTTTGTGGGTCAGGAAAATCTGTTTTACATGAGCGGTATCAGGCCAGCTTCTTTTTACAGGACGTGAGCATTTATATTTTGTCTCAAGCTTGACTTGTTATTTTCTCTGAATGTACCCTATTTATGGTGATTCCATACAGCATCTTGAATAACGCATGGTCACAGCTATCTTTGAATATAGGGGTCTTTTTTACTTCGATACCTGCAGTTCCAGTATTCGACTTCCCAAGTGCTAACTGGCAAATGAGACTGTGGAGCTATGAGTGGCCTGTGTCTATGGAGGCAAAGATTTGGAGAAGAGGAATAGAAAGAGACATTTTCTTTCTCAGGTGTCTTCTGTAGCTTTTCCTTGTCTCCCTAGTAGCATGTCAACTGTGGAGGACTGAATACGGAATTATTTAGTGCTGTATTTTGTGCTTACAAAAGAGTGAGCAAACTGTGGAAGAAGATACAGGAAAGCTGGAGAGGGGCTCTTTGTCAGGCAGTGGAGAGACAGGACAAGGGGGAGCAGTTTTAAGCTGAAAGAGGGCAGATTTAGGTGAGATCTTAGGAAGAAATGTTTTCCTGTGAGGGTGATGAGGCACTGGCCCAGGTTGCCCAGAGAAGTTGTGGCTGCTCCATCCCTGGAGGTGTTCAAGGCCACGTTGGATGGGGCTGTGAGCAACTTCAGAATAATTATTTAAAAAAAAGAGTTCATGTCAGTTCTTTAAAACTTTTCAGTTGATCACACGGGATTTTTTGTGGTGGTTTTTTTTTTTAATCCTTTCCTTTAAGTTGTAGAATGTACATCCCTTTGCTTATACTGTGCGCTACATTTAACCTTGATAGTAATGGGCAGGGATTGCAGCCTTTCCATATATGCTGCTGAAACATCTGTCTTGCTAGGTGTTCCATAGTTCAAACATTCAGTGTTTGCTTTTACTGTGCAATACAGGCATTTTTGCCTTTTACTTAAAATTGCTGGGTTAGGAATTTCTAAGCACATTAAAATTATTTCTTTCTCTCTGCCAGGAAATGGGAGGCTACTTTATAATAAACGGCTTAGAAAAAGTTATTAGGATGCTGATTATGCCCCGGCGAAATTTCCCTCTTGCAATGACAAGGCACAAGTGGAAAAACAGAGGCCCTGGTTTCACAGAGTACGGTAAGCTGAACAGTTTTCTGCAACATCCTGCTGGTAACCACTTGAGGACAAACAGCAATGAGCATCTATAGCTGGCTTTTGGTAGTTTGTTCTGTTGTAGCTCTTGTGTAAACTTGATAGTTTTTACTACCTGTGAAAATGTAGGGTCAGCGCTGGCATAACAGTGCAGGTGCTTGCCCTGTGAGAGTTGTCTGAGCTGCTCATGCTGAGCGAGGAGATTGTATTCCAGGCTTGCAGTATATGGGAGGTGGAACAAACCTCCTACCTTTAGCAGAACTCAGTGTGAACTGCTGAATTCAAACTGCTGTTTCATTTAATTTGTTTGTGCGTACTTCAAAATGAAAGATTTAATTCACATGAGGCAGATCAGCTAGATTCTTTGCTGTCCTATACCTGTGTCATGTATATTCAGTAAAACAAGTTCGAAATTGAATTAAAGCAGAAAAATGACAGTTTTAAAAGGACGTGTCACCAGCTGCTGATTTGATTGGACCTTGCTGTTGAGTAAACACTGTAATTCCACCTGAATTAATTTTGAGGTAGTGCCAGTTTAAACTGGCCACCCCATCTCAAGGCATTTGTCTGCTAAGAGTGGATTTGAGCTGCTGTATTTACTTGAGATGGGAGACTAGTGCTGAAACTAGTGATCTGCTTCATGCTCTCAGCCACAAAGTACTGAGGTTTCTTTCATTAATTGTCTGGCACCTACTCAGACCAAATGGTCCTCAGAACTGTCACAGCGATGCAACTGATTGGTTTGTACAACTGACACTGGTCTTTGCCTGTGTTCATTTTCACAGGAGTAGTGATGCACTGCGTTAAGGATGAGCACACTGCGATAAATATGAACCTGCACTACTTGGAAAATGGTTGTGTCATGGTGAATTTCATTTTCCAGAAAGAGCTATTCTTCCTTCCTTTGGGGTTTGCTCTGAAGGTAAACAACTAATGCTTGTGTTTTCTGTGTTGAATAAATATAGACGTTTTGGGAAGCCTTTTGATTTAAATGAGAAGAAGGTAATTCTGTACTGAGTATTTTCAGTCTTCCTTCTTATGTTGGCTGAAGACCTGCAGTTCAAACCCAGCCTATGCCTGTAAATATAACTCTTGGCTGAAGCAGAGAAGTGTGCGTGGGGGTCAGGAGGGGAGGAGAGAGCTGCACAAGCGTTTCTTGGATTTTTGCTAACAATTGATGTGGATGACTAACTTGTAGGAGTGTAAGAGTTTCCCACCTAATGTGAAAGATCTCAGCAATCTTTCTAAAACAGAATGACAGCTCAGTGTTCAAGGAGTGAACAGCATTAGTCATTAAAGGCAGGTTGTCCCATCTAGAAGCAAACCAGTGAACTGGCTTTGTTTCTTTAAGGAGAAAAAGAAAATGCTGTTTCTAATAGGAAGCAAAAACAATTAAGATCTGAAATGGTCTGTTTGAGCATATTTGATGGATGTAAACTGTTCTTTGGATAGTAGGCTAAAGTTTTACCTGAGCCAAGACCTTTCAAATTCCCCTCTATATGCGTGCTTTCTCTGTTAGCGGAGCTGTATGCAAGAGACCTGTGACACTCTAAGTGATGGGAGCACAATGGAAATCAGTGTCAGTGAAATTGGCTGCTTCTTCTTTCAACCTGCTGTGTTCATGTTGCTGTTGCACGATGCATTTCACTTTTTCTTCCACTTGTATTTCAGCAAAAGTAGTTACCAAAAGCAGCTGATTACCTGTTGCTTTAATATGCAAATGAATTATACTGACCTGGTAGCTGTGAGACCTCGGGATAAGCAGGCTGCATTGTCTGATGTTCAAGTTCTTCCATAAGCAGTCACTCTGTGTGGATTTGCACACCCCCCTGCATCAGTCAAGCTCAGTTCTGTACTGGTTTCCTCTGACCTGTCTAGTTCCCACTGCAGCAGACTGCTCCTGCTGGCGCCCTACTGCACTGCTGTTCTGGCTGTAATTCTGGTTTCTTCTTGCTGTGTAATCATCCTGGTGCTCTCCTCTGATGGACAAGAAGCAGCATGTGCTGGACAAGAAGCCACATGTACTCTGGCTGCTTCCAAATTGTGTGTATCGTGATTACTAAGCAGCAAAACTGAACTTTAATCAAGAAAACTGCCTTTGTCTTTTTCATGCAGCCTTCATTTTTTCCTGAACTTTTTGAAGCCTACTTAAATGTAATGAACAAACAGTTTACTTAAGGATCAGGCACTTTTTTCAATAAATACAGAAGTCATTGGGGAGCAACGTATTTTCTTATTAAGGAAACAACTAGGAAACCATTGTAACACCAGGAGCTAACACCAGGATTTAAATATGAGCTTAGTATGTGAAGTGCTGACGCTAACATGAATTTATTCTAATAGCCTTCATCAAAAGGCTAAATTGCCTTTTGCTTTGTATGAGAATCAGTAGCAGCTTGAGACAATGGTGAATTAAATCTGTGTTTCTAAGTGAGCTTATTCTGTAAAGATACTAGGAAATCTTACCCAAACGTGAGAAGCTTGTTAATTTAGAAAGTGCAGGTTTACTTTTTTACGAGGGTCCCGTTGAATTGGTAGTACTTGTAGTCATCATCAGGGTATGAATATCCCCTGCATTTCTCTCTAAGCACCTCAGCCCCACAGTATTTTTCAGTTTGTATGGTGGAAGAATATTTCCAAGGGACTGAAAACCTAAATCAGTGGGACACCCTAGTTCTGCTGCTGTATTTTATGGACAGATGTTGCTATGACTTCGTTTTTCTGATCTGATGCACTTCTGTCTTTCAGGCATTGGTTGATTTCCCAGACTACCAGATCTTTCAAGAGCTGGTTAAAGGAAAAGAAAGTGACACCTTTTATGTGAACTGTGTTACTGAGATGCTGAGAGCAGTGGTGGATGCAGGTTGTTTTACACAGCAAAACGTCCTCGAATATCTGGGAAAGAGCTTCAGAATAAAACTTAACCTCCCTGAGTGGTACAGCAATGAACAGGCTGCAGATTTTATTTTGAGGTACGTACCTATGCATGTAGGAGTGTGCTTTAGTGTAATTGTATTGAAATTATAGGCAGATTTAAGATTACACCACATTTTGTTATAGTTTTCACATTGATGAAACAACAACCAGCGGATGGTTTTTGATGGGACTCCAGGATACGATGATAATCTGTATTTGTGGTGTTCAGAAAAATGCATTTTAATAGATTGACACAACTATCCCAAAATGGTTTCAGGAGAGGGTATCAGCTATCAGTTAGATGTGATTTTCGACGTGTTTGATGAAAAACAAATACTACAGGCTAAGGAAGAGAAGGTTAAAACTAGGTCTATGGCTGCTTGAAGCTTTATTCATTGAACAGAAATATTGTAATTTGTGGCATTTATCAGTCTCATACAGTTGTCAGCAGCTGTGATAGGTATTACATTTATCTTTTAAAATGGTAGAAATCAGGCACATTATAATCTTCCTTCATCCATGGAATTAGAACGGAGTGGAAGAGTTGACTTTGAGGCTGTCGTGACAGGCATTCAATTAAATTTCTTTTTCTAGTAAAGTAAGTGTTTGCTCTTTGAGAGGGTTTTTTTTAGCTCATGAAGAGGATTATTAAGGATGTCCAAGTCCTTGAGCCCTTGTAAACGTAGGATGGTTGGGTTGCTGGAGACACGGAGGTGATTTGTAGGTGCTTTAGAGGGCCTCTCAGAAGTCCATAGACCATTTGGAAGTACGGAGCTTTGTACTGAAAAATATGAGTGGATAATTTCAAGAAAGCTGGAATGACTCTCATTTTCCTATTTCTGAATATTCTGGTGGTTGGTTTGGTTTATTTTTTATCACTCTGGTATGTGCTGTACAGATCATTTGCCTCCGATGAAGAGACAGAAGAAGAGGAGTAGTGAAAATTTTAATTGGGATGTGCTGGAACTGTAACTTCTCTGGACAGAACCTGTCCTTGAAGTTTTGTCTTGCTTTGCAGTGAAGCTGTAAAGGCTTCGATAGAGGCAATGTAGAGGGGAAGTCAAAAGCTGAAAAGGTCCTTGAGTGCTGATGGAAGACTGGCACTTGTGCCTTGGAGAGCAAGTGAAGTCAGGTGTCTTAGCAAGCAGTCAATCTCTAGTGGGAATTAGCTGGTTTTTTTTCCTGCTGATTGTGCTACAGTGTTGTTTAGCCCACAGTTTTTCACACATGGGATTTCTGATTTAGCAGTGGAGATCTGGACTTTCTGTGGCAGGACCCTGTTAGTGTTAACAGAAATGTTTCATGATTTGCTGCTGATTTCCAGCTCAGATTTGAGGTGGGGTGCACGTTAACATAAACAGTGTGCTTATAACAACATCTGACATGGGAGTGTGTAAAGTCTTTCACAAGGTTCACTTCATCTGATCAATCAGATGTATCCTTAATGAAACTGGCCCCTTAAAAAGACAAGTTAATCATTTTTCAGCTCCATCTCTGTTTGTTTTTTATTATTATTTTATATAATTCTAAGAGCAACTGAAAAAGCTTGTGCATTGTTAGACTTGCTAACAAAAAAAAAATTGATTTGCTATTATTTAGGAGACACTTGAACAGCCAGCATGAAAAGACAGTGTTACTTGTCCTCATTCCTCCTTTCTCTTCCTCCAGCAAATGTATCTGCATACACTTGACAAACAGAACCGAAAAGTTCTACCTGCTTTGTATGATGACCCAGAAGCTGTATGCGTTTGCCAAAGGGGAGTGCATGGAGGATAATCCTGACAGTCTGATGAATCAGGAAGTGCTTACTCCAGGACAGCTGTTCCTTATGTTCTTAAAGGTAAGGGCTTCAGAGGTTTAAGGCTGTGAATGTAGCCATCATCCAGTCCAGACCCCACAGTAAAAGGGGGAACAGGAGAATTGCAAGAGCCAGAGTGAAGAGTGGGAAGCCTGGATAAGCTGTGAAGGCTGAGAGTGCTGGATGTAGTGTAACCAGGCAGTGTAGTTGAAGATTTGGCTGTCTCAGCATAACGTACTAAGTAAGCCTGTACAAAAGTTTCAGATCCTTCCAGAGCAGATGAAAGTGTCTCATTCAGCATGGGAGTCTGAGGAAGTGTCATTCTGTTTTATCAGTTGATGTGGGAGTGGTAAAAATTTGCCTTGTAGTGGTGATCTTGCTGTTTCACATGACAAAAAGCCAAGAAAATAACTGCCCTGACCCTATCGTCCAAATAGCATTGATTCTTGATGTCATCCTCTCCCATCCTTAAATTCCTTTACAGATCAGGAAGCTGATAGCATGCTTCTGACCTAGGCATAATGTGCCAGGAGGAAAGTATTCCTGTTCTATGAAAGCCTACTAAAACCTCTCTGCTATTAAAGTGGTTGCAGTGCCTTTAGTAATGTGATTTTATTTCATCACTATATCTAGCAGGCTAATCATGGAATTATTCTTGTGGTATGGTGATGGATACAGGTTCTGCTTTAGATTTTGTTTTTTATGAAGTTCTGTTACTGTTCTTTGCCAGACTCATTGCTGGGCTGGGTAGAAATGATTACTAATGGGATGGGTGTTTTCCTTGCAGGTCTGTGTTGGCATGATACCATCAGCATTTTGATAAAATGAAGTCAGTGTGGGAAATGTGGCTGGAAAACTCAGTTCACTTAGTTGTCCATCCTGCTGATTTTGGAGGATTTCTGTAGCAAATGACATGGAGTTCTAATTTGAGCCTTTTATTTTCCTGTTCAGAATTTCAATCTTTCCCGTTTCAACTGTAGGAAAGGCTTGAAAGCTGGTTGCAATCTGTGAAGTTTGTTTTGGAGAAAAGAATGGAAAAGGTTGATATAAGCATAAACACAGACAACTTGGTGAAGGCATTCAGCTTAACAACAGACTTAACCAAGCCATTTGAATATCTTCTTGCAACTGGAAACCTGCGATCTAAAACTGGTAAATCTTCAGGCTTCAGAAGTCCCTTTTCCCCCTCAATAAGCAGAATGGGAAACAATATGAAAATGAGCTCTTAACTGAAAACAACTGCTTTTATGCAGACATTGTACACTGTAATGGAATCACTAAAAGTGGTTTAGAAAAGGGATAGTTGAGCTTAAAAGGCAGTGTTTCTCCTTAAGCATAGATTCTATGCATAGTGTAGAACAAGTTAGCTATTAATTAATTGATACTAAATATAGTATTATCCACAACAACCACCATATTTTGGTTTGCTTTCCTAAAGGTTATTTCTTCTTAGAAAGTGGAATTTAAGATGGAGAAGAGGCATTTGTTTGTCAGGACTGCTCTGTTGGTCCTGTGAGCTTCAGTAGAGAGACAATGCTTCACTAATGTGTAATTCATACTTACTTGGTGCTTCCCTGAAGCATCTGATGTGATGTTTAAACTCAAAGAAGGGAGATTTAGATAAAATATTAGGAAAAAATATTTTCCTGTGAGGATGGTGAAGCACTGGCCCAGGTTGCCCAGAGGAGTCCTGGGTGCCCCATCCTTGGAGGTGTTCAAGGCCAGGCTGGATGAGATTTTGAGCAGCCTGATGCAGTGGAAGGTGTCTGCCTGTGGCAGGGTGGTTGGAACTGGATGATGTTTAAGGTCCCTTCCAACCCAAACCGGAGTCACAGGAGTGACTTCCTCATGTTTCTGAAAGCAGATGGATTTTAAGCAATAGCTTGGAATTTTAAGTCTCTGGGCCTCATATAGGTCCCTGAGTTGCCTGCCCACAGACAACAACAGCACATCTGCCCTCTGTTGTTGGTATCCCAAGTGAGCATCTTTAGGATTTGTCACTGAAAAAAACAACAAACCTCCTTGTAACGTCATACTTTGTTTGCTGAAGCTGGATGATGTCCTGACATAAATCTCAATTTTGTTCCCAAGGCCTGGGCATGTTACAGGACAGTGGTCTTTGTGTGGTGGGAGACAAGCTGAATTTTGTTCGCTACCTTTCCCACTTCCGCTGCATACACAGAGGAGCAGCATTTTCCCAGATGAGAACTACAACTGTCCGCAAGCTGCTGCCCGAATCCTGGGGATTCCTGTGCCCGGTGGACACCCCAGATGGAGAACCTTGCGGTCTCATGAACCACATGACAGTTTTGTGTGAGATAGTGACAGAGATGGTGCCTGTGACAGACATTCCACCTTTGTTATGTTCCCTCGGTATGTTTTACTGGCTTGATCATTTAATGAAGCAGTCTTCCTATTTACCTTTCTATTCAGCAAACCCGTTTCTGGGAAGGATTCTTTAGGTATGGTCACAATGTACTGTTAGCTTGAAAAGACTAAATCAAGTTAGCAGCCATCAGCACTTAAAGGGGGCTCCCCAAAAGCTGGTGAGGGGCTCTTCATCAGGCAGTGCAGGGATAGGACAAGGGGAATGGTTTTAAGCTGAAAGAGGGCAGATTTATGTGAGATCTTAGGAAGAAATGTTTTCCTGTGAGAGTGATGAGGCACTGGCAGGGGTTGCCCAAGGAAGTCAAGGATGCCCCATCCCTGGAGGAGTTCAAGGCCAGGTTGGATGAGGCTCTGAGTAGTCTGATGCAGTGGAAGGTGTCCCTGCCCAATTGCAGAGGGGTTGGAGATGGGTGAGCTTTAAGGTCCCTTCCAACACAAGCCAGTCTATGATTCTGCAAGTTAAACCTGTGTATACTGTGCTTCTGCTTAGTTGAAAGGAGCACGTTGGTGATACGGGTGCATCAGCCTTTTGAACTGTGTAAAGTTCAGTGTGAATGTCTCTCGGCTGTGTGCTGTGGAGTGAAGATGTTTACTTAGCACAAGGGGTTGCACAGTACAAACTCTTAAGAAACTGGACCAAGCAATGACTTTATAATGCTGTTTGTGACTTGAATTAAACCGCAGCTCACTTGTGATTACTGCAGTTATGGGAATCCTTATTTCAATCATAAAACTGTGGATTGGGATAGCTTACTTAGTTGTACATGTGTTATATTTTCTTTTAACAGCTTTGCCCTGTAGGTTTGAGTTCTTTGATGTCTCGGAAAACTTCTTGGTGTGGATTGAGGCTTCCTGCAGAAATAACTTCTGTGTTTTGTTTGTTTTTCTGGCTGTTCTTCTACCAACCTCTTCTTCACAGGTGTCACCCCCATCAATGCAACTCCAAGCAAGCCTTACACGGAGTGTTACCGAGTTATCCTGGATGGCTCTGTGGTAGGCTGGGTAGAACAGGAGCTGGCTCCTGAGATTGCAGACACCCTCCGCCGTTTCAAGGTTGTGTAGGTTAAAATGTTTCTAAACTGAACATACTCAATATAAAGTGATAAAAAAATGTTTGGAACTTTTGTTTTAAACTTCCATTTATTTTTTAACCTGACCCAGTAAGTTATCTTTGGCTATATTAGAAAAGCCTGCTCCAAAACACTGTTTTTCTTGTTTATATCCATATGTTTGGTCTGTTGGTTTATGAAGTCATCATTTTTAAAACTTTTTTTCTTGAAAAGGTTAAGATGGGCATATTCTGTCCTTTTTTTGGTGGAGATTTTTCCAGAAGTAGTTTTAAAACCTTTTCTTCACCATTATTCTAGTAGCGACACCTGTGGTCGGCATTTTCATTGTGAAGCTGTTGGATACAGCTTAACTAAACCGGTGTTGGTTTGCGTTTCTAAATTGGTGTTTCTTTGCAACAACAGATAACACAAGAGAAGAGATTTCCTGCACGGGCAGAAGTGGTCCTTATCCCAATGACAGGAAAAGCCAGTCTGTATCCTGGGTTGTTCATTTTCACTACCCCTTGTCGGATGGTGCGGCCTGTCAGAAACTTGTTCTATGGAAGGAATGAATGGATCGGTACCCTGGAACAGGTGGGGGTTACAAATTTCCTTTATAAGACACTGCCTGTTGCAGAGGTAGCTGGCATCAAAAATGATGTTTGGAAAAGATTTGTGGAAGGAGCTGAAGGTGGGACACAAGGAGTTTGTGTGAAGAGCTGGAATAGGTGACAAAGGGTTTTCTCATCCCTGCTGGTTGGTTTCTGGTGAACCTCTTAGCTGGACTGTAGGGATCATTTTGAGATATCAAAATCTGGTCTCAGGATTAATTCAGTGAGGCTTTTGAGGTGAAGGATTGCTGTCTTGTATGTACTCTCTTATCCTTTGTTACATCACGTTCTCCAAATTGCCTGCAGGCAGCTAAGCAGCGGGGTTGTCAAGGAATTTGTCCATTTGGAACAATTAAAATGAAAGACAGGAAGGAAAAGGTGTTACTCCGGTTTTGGTTTTTTCTAGGCTTACTTTTCTTGTAGTTGGTCTGTGGTTTTGGTAGGTACTTCAAAGTTGTTTGGTATTTTTCTTGCCTGCTGATACACTAAGGTACAGACAACAACCACAAATAAAACTGAAATGAAGATAAAAAGGCATTGGAGGCAGCTTTGTTTTGCTTTCTTGACTATAGAAGAAGGAAGCAAATGAGCGTTGTCCAATTTGATGCTTGCAGGTCTTCATGAATGTGGCCTCACTGGAGTCAGAGGTGGTGCCTGGAATGACCACTCACCAGGAGCTCTTCCCTCACAGCATTCTGAGCGTCGTGGCCAACCTCATCCCTTTCTCCGACCACAACCAAAGTCCACGAAACATGTATCAGTGCCAGATGGGTATGTGTCATGGGACCTAATGCTACAGGTCCCTGGGGAAGGGAAAGGGGAAAAAAACTGATGTGTCTATTCTAGGTGTTCAGGCCAGGTTAGATGAGGAGCCTGATCCAGTGGGAGATGTCTCTCTCCATGGCAGGGGTTTTGGAAGTGGATAATCTTTAAAGTCCCTTACAAGGGCTCATGCAGACGAGGGACAGGCGTTGCACCAGCTGTAGCGAGGTTGTGGTGTCTGACAGCTGCGCTACCCACAGTCCCCACAATCAACAGAGGTTAACCTACTGCTGACTGCAGCCGGTGCTCTGCAGTGTTAGTGTGAGGTTTCCTTGCCACCTGTGTTCAGTTGGCAACTGCTGTTTTGGCTCTGCAGCTGCTGAGAGGACACTTGTTAGGCATCTGTCACAAGGTACTGCAGCAACAGGACAGAGGTTTTTTATGGCAGCTATTGAAACTGATTTATTTGGTTATCTGGAACCAGTTGAGGTAGGGTATGTCTTAGGGTTTTTAGCGCAAGTGACACACAAGAGACAGTGTGTGAGTAGGGACTTACAGAGAGCAGGGCTCATTACTTTGGTAGAATCACTAGCATATTACATTTTATTAATTATCAGGTGACCTTAAAACACAACCATTTCTCCATTCTTCACTAGAAGTGCCAATGCACTGTTCCTTGACAGTATATTTATACTACAGAAGCAAACGTGCTTTGTCCTGGAACATGTAAGGTGTGCCTCAAGATAGGACACTCTGGGGAGACAAAACCACCAAAACAAAACCAAATAAAACAAAAAAATCTCGAACCAGACAAACCCAAAAAACCACCATAGCAGCCTTATCGGAGATATTTTGAAATTGCAGAAAAGGCACAAAATTACAAATAGTCCTTATGAATTGCTATGAAAGGAATTGAGAGTTGTGTTTCATAGAAACTGTTACAGCTGGACATAGGGCAATTATTAAATTGGAAAGGTTTTAAGATTGGTAATCACTTCACATTGTAAGTATTTCCACGTTCCTTCTTAATGAGATACATGGAGGATGAAACATTGATTAGCTCTTAATTGATCCTGAAAAATCTCAACTTTATTTCTTTATAGGAAAGCAAACCATGGGCTTTCCAGTCTATAACTACAAGGACCGCTCAGATAACAAGCTGTACCACCTTCACACTCCCCAGAGCCCTATGGTGCGACCCAGCATGTATGACTATTATGGTATGGACAGCTATCCAGTCGGCACCAATTCGATTGTGGCTGTCATCTCCTACAGTGGCTATGACATGGAAGATGCAATGGTAAGCTGCCAAAAGGAGGAATCTGCTGTTCTGTAAAGGAATTTGTTCTTGGGGACTGGGAATTAGGGTGATACACAGGAGCACAGTGGTGGAGTGTTGTTACCATAGGTAATGCTGGAGGTACTGACAGTATAGCAGAGCTCCCTTGTGCAAAGCAGTGGGCTTCCAGCATTGAAAAACACTGGAGTTGCAGAAGGTTCAGGCCTTTGGGAATGGTGAATTGCTGGGAGGCTTTGTTTAGGTAGGCAATGTTAAAAACAAGCCTTAGATTGTAATGGAAATGCCTTCTTTGTTGAAGTTATTGGCGAGTATTTAACTCTTTAATTCTTCTTTTTAGATTGTAAACAAATCCTCTTGGCAGAGGGGGTTTGCCTATGGAAGTGTAATCAAGATGGAGAGCATTGACCTTTCCCTTAAAGCCGGCAAGGCAGGTGATAATTTAGTATTTGGCATCAGACCTGGTGATCCAAACGTTACCGAGAAGCTGGATGCCGATGGACTGCCTTTCGTTGGCTCTATCCTACAGCCTGGGGACCCCTTCTACAGCTTCATGAACCTCAGCACAGGGGAGACCTTCACTGTGTACTATAAGTAAGTAGAGCTCATCCTTCCCAGCTCCACAGAGCAGGTGGTGAGCAGTCTGTGAGCAACTAGCCCTGATGAGCTGTGGTATCTATTTTTCCTGGTTTTCCCTCTTCTCCCTACATGATAGCGTCCATGTCTTGAAAAGGAGAGTGGAGTTCCTATTTGAGGGTGACTCCCATGCACGTATCATGGCTTTTCTTAAGCCAGTGTGGGCTGCAGAGCCTGACCTTGGGGGAGGAGAATCTCAGGCTGGTAAAAAGAAAGAGTTTGCAGAAATGTTTTACTGTCTCCCAAGGACAGTTCCTTGGCCTGTCCCCCACACCTGTTTTCTGTAGCTTTTTGTTGATTGACTCACTTAAGGATCTCTGTCTAAAAACCCAAAGAAGGACCAAACAGAAAACCAAACCAAAGTGCCTGGTCCCAGAGGTTTGCCTGAAAACCTTTTAAGCAGAGTTGTTACAGGATTAAGTGTTCAAAGAGCATTTTTATTAGCATTGCAACTTCCAAATTGCTAGAATATTAAAATGCCTCAATTACAGTTCTCCCTCCCCTTGGAATATTTCAGGGATAAGTTTTGTAAGACTTCTGAACTTTTATATATGTAAGACTAAGGCTGCTGAGGCTTCCATTGAAATCCTCTTAATCCTTTCAGTAAAGGGAAACAAAAATATTGACTAAAACCAATGTGTTTAAATGCATCTTGTACTCCCAGTTGTGTGTACAACTTCAGGCCTTACACGTGTGTCTGCAGCATTAGTAGAGTGAGGACAATGCTGCATAATCATTCACATTGTGAAGGTGAATTAGTCTGAGAAGTACTTGGATAGCACAGTAACTGATGTTACTGGGAAAGATATCATTTATCTATAACAGATGGTGCCGTAGCTGCACTGGGGAGCTGCCATGGACTGGTAGGATCAATTATCCTGACTGCAGAGCAGGGCTAAGAGATGTAGCACATGGCTGTGGGGGTCTGTAAGTACAATCTTGTCCTTGCACTTGTAGATCCCTCTTCAGTTCTAGCAACCTGTGTTCCTGCTCCCCAGCTCTCTCATGCCAGCCCAGCCTTAGTTCACGTTCCTTATCCAGAGAGCCATTTTACCTCTGTACCATTCAGCTTTTGTTCATTCTTCAGCCAGACTGGATAATTATTTAGGTTCCTACAGAGAGATGAGGTTCCCAGCAATCAGCACTGGCTTCTGCCCCCAGTTTGCCCCAGAGACCCAGGGCCCTGAAGGAGTTCTCCCTAGAGTCCTAGGGCTGCATACACAGCTGGATCTTACACATGCCTTAAAAGATGAGGTGCTCAGGGATGTGATTAGGCAGTGGGCAGGGACGGTTGGACTCAAAGTTCTTTTCCAACCAAACAGATGCTTTGCTGCTGCCATGGGCAGCCAGCGTCAAACAGCAGCTTTGGCCAGGTGGGCAGCATCTGCAAGCGACAGGTGCTTTGTCCCATACGGTGTTCCTGTGGGTGCAGAGTGGGGCTGGGGCCTGCACAGAGGGAGGGGGGGTCCTTCTGTGGGATCCTTGGGGGAGAAAAATGGTTGGACTTGATGATCCGGTGGGTCTTTTCCAACCTGGTGATTCTATGATTCTAATCTAACAGAAGAAAAGGCTTATAAAGCACAGTTTTACAGGGTTTTTTCTCTCTTTTTTTTTTTTGTGGTGGCCTGTAGCCTGGTTGCATTTAGACATAGCATGATAATGGCTTTGAAACAAGATAAACTTATGTACAGGCCTTCCGCAAACACTGCATTCACTAGGACATCGGGGAGAAAAAGGAAAGTAATCTTAATATGGGACAAAATGTATTTATTCCATACCTGTAGTCTCCAAAACAAGTAGAGTTTCAGCTGAAAGCGCTGTAAAATGTTAAGGCTGCAGCTGGCACCTAGCACATGGAACATCAGGCTGAGGCTTGCTCAGGAGAAGCACACCCCAGAACAAGGCACTTGTTGGCCAGGCTCTCTCAGCTCACACCATGCATTCCTTTCTCCTCTGAACTTTCCTCTCTGCTTTACACGGAACCGATTCTTTGTTTGGGTTTCCCACCTAGATGGAGTGAATTTATCAGGGGTAGGGAGCAGGACTGCTGCCATAACACAAAACAGATGGCACTGGGACACAGTTTCTTGGATAAAGTGGGGTACAGATGAAACAGATTTAAATGATCTTTATTTTAAGTCATGGCTGGCACATTACCTGATTCCCTGAAATCACAGCTGTGCTTCTAGTGTTAGCAGAAACAAATGAACGGCGATTGTGTGACAGCATGTGTTGCTTCCATGCCCTCATGCAGTCCAATTTCCCTTCCTACTGAATAGTTCTTTCCAAAGGTGGGGTGTTCCCCAGCTGTCCCAAGGCATTTTGTGAGACTTACGAAGGGGTTTGATTTTTTTTTTCCTTCATTTCCCTTTCCTAGTCGATACTTCTTAGCACATCTGACACATTTGGCATGGTTGTTTTTCCCCCTACACAGGAATAAAGAAGTCGGCATCGTAGACAACATCAAGTTATGCAGCAATGACCGTGGCACTGGGAAGTTAAAGAAGGCTTGCATCACTGTGAGGGTTCCCCGAAATCCAACTGTCGGAGACAAATTTGCCAGTCGTCATGGCCAGAAAGGTATCCTGAGCCAGCTCTGGCCAGTTGAGGATATGCCGTTCACGGAGAATGGGATGGTACCAGACATCCTCTTCAACCCCCATGGCTTCCCCTCCCGTATGACCATCGGGATGTTAATTGAGAGCATGGCAGGGAAGTCGGCAGCACTGCATGGCGTCTCCTACGATGCCACTCCCTTCACCTTCACAGAGAAGAACTCTGCTCTGAAATACTTCGGGGAGACGTTAGTGAGCGCAGGTTATAACTACTTCGGGACGGAGAAGATGTACAGTGGCATCAGTGGCCTGGAGCTGGAGGCAGAGATATTTGTGGGAGTCGTGTACTACCAGCGCCTGCGCCACATGGTCTCCGACAAGTTCCAGGTGAGGACAACAGGGCCCCGAGATGCTGTCACCAACCAACCTGTCAAGGGGAGAAACGTGGAAGGTGGGATTCGCTTTGGCGAAATGGAGCGTGACGCCTTGCTGGCACATGGCACATCTTTTTTGCTGCAAGACCGCCTGTTCAACTGCTCCGATGGCTCCGTAGCTTATGTCTGCTTGAGCTGCGGTAGCATGACCTCTCCTGTGCTGGAGAAACCGCCGCATTCCTCTTCCGTGACAAGCAGCAGGAGGTACTCCTGCTCAGTCTGCAGCAAGGTGGACACCATTGAGGTTGTCCCTGTGCCCCATGTCTTCCGTTACTTTGTGGCGGAGCTGGCAGCCATGAACATAAAAACAAAGCTCAAGGTGGAGTAGCTCTGTCTGCAGGAACGATGAGGCTACTTGGGGGAGAGAGGAAGCGTCTGTCCTCTGTCCCTGTGAATTCCAAGTGTTCAGTCAGTTTTAAGTTCTTCAAGGATTTGCAAGATTAATCTGATGTTTGTATTGAGATGGGGTGGTTGCCGAGCCGTACGGTGAGGAAATGCAGCTCTGTTGAAGTTTGTTTGCCCCTCCTAAAGGATCAGTGGCTATCGAGATGTAACATGGAAATCAAGCCATGTCGCTGCTTCCACACAGGCTACTCGGTTGAGAGAAGTGAGGGTTCCTTGTTCTCCAAGCGCTGGCTGCAGCTGCAAAGATGAAGAGGTTATGAAACAGCATGAAGTGAATGCTGGAAATGATGAAAAAGAGAAATTTTGGGTTTTTTGAAGAAAAATCCTTGCAAAATATATGCCTTAATGATGGGTATGTCCTAAAGTGATTGGACGTGTTTTGTTTTATTTCAATACATTTGCCTTGAAACTCATGAAGAAGAAGAATGCAGAGAGTTCTGCCGCAGGAAGCAGCAGCCTTCACTGCAAGAGACAGAGGTGGCCAAGCCAGGCCCGTCCTGGGAATGTTTGGTGTCGCTGAGCCCAGTGCCTGTCTCCATATGGCACCATGGTGGGATTTTCCCTGGTGTGTTTCTGTGTGGCTGAAGAGGAAGCAAGCAGAGGACTTTCCAGCCTGGATCCAACCCTGGATCTCAGACTTCATACACCACTGTAAAGCATGGACACTACAGGATGGGAGCTTGCCGTGTCCATGTCAATGCAAGCAAGCCCAGTACCCTGCAGCAGCAGCCACCCCAATCCCAGAGGATGCCAGCCCCACTCCCAGGGGTTGCTGTCCCCCATCCCGGAGGCTGCCAGCCCTGTTCCCCACTCCCAGCCACGGCCAGGGAAACTGGGAGTACCTGTTCGGCAGCCTTATGCCTCTTGTTAAGAGTTCTTTTGTATGTTTCTACTCCCGTTGTCTTTGGAGTCATGCTGGGGTGCTGGGTGCTGCCGGGAGCGGCTCTCCCAGGGCTTCATGGGTGGCGGGAGACGGGAAGCAGTGGGGCTGTCCCCAGTGGGTGAGGCCTGAGGGTTCCGCACGCCCGGTGGCTGCTGCCCACTCTGCACCAGCCGCAGAACCTCCACAAAGGAAGCGGATGGCGGCGGCTCCATGGCCGATGGTGGCGGCTCCATGACGGTGCTACTGGGAGGGCGGAGCAGGAAGGGCCGTACCACCAGCGTGGGGAAGGGCGGTACCATTGTGGGAGAAGCTGAGGGGGAGATGCGATGCCAGGTGATGAGCTTCAGTTGGGAGCTGAGCCCTCAACAGCCATGGATGTGCCAGGGGTGCTGCTGGCTGCTGCACTGCTCCGACTCCTGCCCTGTGAGTATTCCCAGAGGGAGAGGCTTGGGACAGTCCTGCAGGCAGGGGGGAAGGTGGGAGCCACTGTAACTCCAGGTGATGGGCATCAGTTGGGAGCTGAGCCCTTGGCAGCCGTGGATGTGCTGTGGGTGCTGCTGGCCACTGCGCTGCTCCTACTCCCTCCCCATGAGTATTCCCAGAGGGATGAGAGCAGGGAGCCCTACAGGCAGGTGGGAAGGCTGAATGTTACCATGGTGGGTGGGGGATACTGTGCCCCTGACTGCTGTCCCCCTCCAGTTAGCAGGGCTGCTGAACCACTGCCCACCCTGGCCCCACCACTGAGCATGGTGGTGGCCGGGCAGCACCGGCAGCTGGTGGTCTGCATCGTGAGCGACCTGGCCCCCAGCTCCGACCATGCCGTCTGGATCTCCGGTGTGAATGGCACTGCCCTGCAGTCCTTTGCCTATGGGGCTTCCCAGGAGGATGGCGGCACCATCTGTACCATCTCCCTGCTTCCCGAAGACCCTGTGGCTGAGGGGGATCTTGCCTGCCACGTGGGGCCCAACAGGACCTCTCCATCTCACAGCTCCAGCCCCATTCGCATCACGGGTACGACTCCACTGCCACCCTGTGCTCCCAAGGATTGGGCTGGTGTTGCCACCACCGCAACGTGCCAGCACAGGAAGGGGTTTGCGGCCAGCCCTGCCACACACCTGGCATTGGCCATGCTACCTCCCCAGCTGTGCTCTTATCCCACAGGCAAGGAGGCGGCTGTAGAGCTGTGTCCCGGCAGCGTGGCTGGTGAGTCTCCAGGTCCTGCCGTGGTGGGAATCACAGTCGCCAGGGAGGAAGCCCTGACATGGACCCAGCTGGAGTCTTGTGGTTGATGTGGGTCCCCATGGCATGGCAGGGGTTGGGAAGAGGGAATGTGGCTCCATTCCAGTGGGCAAGAGAGGGAGATTGGGTGAGGACTACATGAAGGTGACATGAGGGTCCTGTGGACATGTGAGGGGGACAAAAGCCCACAGTGGGACCTAGGGAGCCAGATGAGCTTCAAGTCTTGAGGATGTTCCTCCTGACCTGTGCCCATGGCAGGCCTGGAGTGGATGTGGGGACAGTGGGGTACCCGTGGTAGGTGTCACCCTGTCCTGTCTGTCACAGTGCCACAAGCCCACACCTCCACAGCCCTGCTGGTGGCCACCCGCCTCATGCTGCTGAAGGTCGCGCTATCTGATGTGCTCCTCACCACCATCCTGCTGGCCCAGAGCTGAGGGGCTGGGGGAATAAGGTAAGTCCTGGGGCTGTGTATGGTGCCTGGAGTATCCTAAAAGGGCAAAAGGAGACCCTGGCTGATGGAGGGAGGGGGAGACAGAATCGCTAGTTTGGAAAAGACCCCCAGGACCATCTAGTCCAACCATTCCTATCAACCACTAAACCATGGCCCCTCAGCATCTCATCCAACTGTCTTTTAAACACCTCCAGGGATGGTGACTGGACCTCCTCCATGGGCAGCTGTTCCAGTGCCCAATGACCCTTTCCATGAAAAATTTCTGTGGGTCTGGGGGGGTTGCAGGGTTGCCACATTTTTGAAGGTGGCAGGGCCCAGGACTTACCTGGTGGGGAAGATAGGCTTGTGAATTATCCATGAGTAAGGAGGGGGGGCCTCACCCTGAATCATTCAGGGATAGGGAGAGGGACCCCAACTTGTCTGGGGGTAGTGAGGGGGATCCAATTATCCTCACCAATTATCTAATGGTGAGGAGGGGACCCTGAATTATCCAGGGAGTAGGGAGGGGACTCTGAAATAGGTGGGGGAGGGCAGCTACCCAGGGGGGTAGAAAGGACCCTGAATTTCCTGGCAGTCTGGGGAGGGGACGCCAATTACCTGTATGTAGAGAGAAGACCCCAATTATCTGAGGGAAGGAAGGGACCCTGACTTATCCAAGGGTTGGGAAGAGACCTTGAATTATCTGGGGGGAGCAAGGGGGACGTGGAATTATACAGAGGTGGGGAGGGAACCCAAATTACCTGAGAGGTTGGGAAGGATCCTGAATTCTGAGGGGCTATGGAGGGGTACCACAATTACCCTGAAGGCACCCCGAGTTGTTCCTTGGGGGGACATTAATCAGGAAGTAAGGAGGAGACCCCAAATTATCCAGGGGTGGAGTACCCAAATTAACAGGCCATGAGGGTAGGAGCCCTGATTCCCTGGGGCAGGAAAGGAGTGGTTCATGAGGGACCATGAGGTGAGCACCCCCCCAACCCCAGGTGCTTGGATTGGCTGGTGTGGGGGAATGAGCACTTGGAAGGACAGGATGTATTCCAGAAGGACCTGGACAGGCTGGAGAATTGGGCCTGTGAAAACCACATTAGGTTCAAGACCAAGTGCAAAGTCCTGTACCTGTGTTGGGGCAATCTCCAATTTCAGTACAGTATGGGGGGTGATGTGATTAAGAGCTGCCCTGCAGAGAAGGACTTGGGGGTGCTGGGTGATGGGAAACTTGACATGAGCCAGCAATGTGTGCTCACAGCCCAGAAGGTCAACCCTGTCCTAGGCTGCATCAAAATGAAAGTGGCCAGCAGGGTGAGGGAGGTGATTCTGTCCCTCTGTTCCTCTCTTGTGAGACCTCATCTGGAGTATTGTGTCCAGTTCTGGAATCCTCAGCATAAGAAGGATATGGAGCTGTTGGAATGGTCCAGAGGAGGCTACAGGGATGGTGCCGAGAGTTGGGATTGTTCAGCCTGGAGAAGAGAAGGCTCTGAGGAAATCATATAGTAACCTTCCAGTACCTGAAAGGGGCTACTGGAAAGCTGGGCTGGGAGTATTCATAAAGGCTTGTGGTGACAGGACAATGGGCAATGGGTATAAACTGGAGACGGGCAGAGTTTGACTAGACATAAGGAGAAAACTCTTCCTAATGAGGGTGGTGAAGCACTGGCACAGGTTGGCCAGGGAAGCTGTGGCTGCCCCATCCCTGGATGTGTTCAAGGCCAGGTTGGATGGCGCCTCGGGCAGCCTGATCTAGTGGGAGGTGTCCCTGCCCATGTCGGGGGGTTTGGAATTCGATGGGCTTTGAGGACCATCCTAAACCACTCTATGATTGGCTAACGGGGAAGGACGAGCTCTCTGATTGGCTGGTTGTGGGCGGGTGGGCGGGGCTTTGCCGGGCCCACGCACACGGCCGCTGTTGGCCGTCGCCATGGTTACCGGGCGGGGCGCTGGCGGAAGCGCGGCCCCGGAAGTTGGAGCCATGGCGGCGGCGGCGGAGCTGCTGCTGCTGCTGCTGGCGGCGGTGGGAGCCGACGACTCGGACTGGGTGCGGCTGCCCAGCAAGTGCGAGGGTAAGCGGGGACAGGCTGGGGGGAACTTGGGCCCAGGCTGGTGGTCGCGGCGCGGAGGCGGCGGCCGCAGCCCCGTGCCCGTCCCTGCCGGCGGGGTCTGGCGCTCGGGGGGCCGGGGCCTCTGCTCCTCCCTCGGCAGCCCGCGATTCACCGGCGATCCAAGGCTTTGCAGCGCCCCGGCGCGGGCCGTGCCCCAGCTTTGCTGTCTGCCGCGGTCTTTTTGCTGTGCAGGGACACGTGGAGTTTGGCAGCGAAGAGTAAAAAAGAAGAAATGAAACAGGAGCTCTCTGCAAAGCGTTCTCTGCCGGTGAAGCGGCTCTGGAGACGCTGTGTGATGTCTGAGCTGTGCTGTGGCACCAGCGTAACCTCAGAGAAGCATCACAGCAAGCCCTGGCCATGTGCCGCTTCTCTCCCTGCACAGGCTTGGAACCTGTGTCAGTGCGCAGCGATAATCGGGGCTGGCATCTGGATAACCGTACCCAGCAGTGAGTGCTCCCAGCATCTGTGGGGATGCTGCTAACGGTGTGGTGTGGAGAGGGACGTCCTCGAGTCCAGAGGCACTGCAGGAAGGAGTTCTTCTCCCACCCGGGAAATGGTTGCAGTCAGCTCCAGCCCCTGCTGCCAGAGGCATCTCAGCACATGCACAGCAGCCCCAGAGCAGCCCCCTTGCTGTTTCTGCCTGCAGCACGCCTCTCCGCTCATACCATGGCCTGGGAGAAGATGTGGTGGGTGGCTCATCACTGTCAGATTGTTCCTGCTGGGGTTTTGTCCTCACGAAGTGCAACTTGAAGAAGAGGTGCCTCCCAGCAATCAGGAGCACACAGCACAGGACAAAGCTGTCTTCAGCCTTCCAGCAGCCTTGCATGAGGAAGGACTGCACCATGCCTGGCTCCCATCCCTTCACATTCCCACTTGTAAATCCCTGAGATGTTTCTCTTCTCCTTTTGGTTTCTGTAGCTCTGTCAGACTCTTTGTAACAGAAGAAATAAAGCTTTTTTTTTCCATTTTTTTTAAAGCATTATAAGAGACAACATGTGCTATGTTACAGAGGTGTTGGTGCCGTGGCCTCTGCTGCAACAGTGGCACAATCTGTAACCAGGATCTTGTCTGGCCACCCAGCTCCTCAGTTTCTGACATATTCCTCATGTCTCCAGTGTGCTGGAGGAACTATTGTTAGCTGGAATGCACTGTGAGCCACGCCAGGGCTTACGTTGTGAAAAGATTCCGTCCTCTTCCAAGAGGAAGGATGCATCTTGTGGCATGGAGGCTTTGGTGGCTGCTGAGTGGAGCTGGCAAGAAACCTGCAGGTAGAACCAAGGCTGTCTGCCTTCCTGGCTGTCCTGCAGCAGCTGGCAGTGTGGATACGATTATGCCAAAGCATGAATTCAGGTGTTCCTACTTCAAGGGAGCTCCAGTAGAATTGGTTGAGCCATTCCCAGTTGTTTCTTCGGATGCTGGGGCATGTTTGCTGCTTACAGTGGCTCCTGTGCTCCCATCTCCTGGTGTTTGTTCCTGCTGCATCGCACCGCCTATTGGAGCAGTGAAACCCCCTCATCCACCTGTGCTTTCCTTCCCGCAGTGTGCAAGTATGTGGCTGTAGAGCTGAAATCCGCTTTCGAGGAGACCGGCAGGACCAAGGAGGTGATTGACACCAAGTATGGCTTCCTGGATGGAAAGGGCTCTGCCGTCAAGTACACACAGTCGTAAGTGAGAGTGGGATGGAGGGGTTTTCTCTGGCTGTAGCTGCTGGGGGAGTGGACAAGCCCCAGCCCTTGCTTGGCCTATGTCTTCCTGATATTTTTGGAAGCAGGTTTGTGGGACGGGGCAGCCCAGGAGCCATGGAGCATTTTCGTATCTCACTGGCTGGGCTGATGCTCCCTGTGCCCTGGCTCTCCCTGGGGAGCAGCACCAAGCCCACCCTCCTCTCTGCAGGGACATCCGATTGATCGAGGTGACGGAGAACATCTGCAAGCGGCTGTTGGATTACAACCTGCACAAGGAGAGGAGTGGCAGTAACAGGTTTGCAAAGGTGAGGGCTGTCCTCCAGTCCCTGGCTCCCACGCATCCCTGTACCACCGGGGCACCGAACTGGGGTTTGTGCTTACCATTCCCTGGATCCCCTGCAACTGAGGCCATGCTGTCTCCTGTGTCTGGTGTGGGATCTGTCCCTTGGGGGGTGGGCAAGTCTCCATCCTTGCCTGGTTCATGTCTTCCTGATGTTTTTGAGAGTGGGTTTGCAGAGGGAGACAGACCCCTTGCTACTTGAATTCTGTCCTGGTGACGCTGATGTCCTGAGGACCCTGCTGTCAGCTGGCTCGGATATCCCTGCATTGTGTGGCCAGTGCTGGGAGGGGAGAGCGCGAGTCCAGCAGGAGGAACACCACTTCATTGGGCAGCACTGTTCTCCACCAGGGAATGTCAGAGACCTTCGAAACCCTGCACAACCTCGTGCACAAAGGCGTCAAGGTGGTCATGGACATCCCCTACGAGCTGTGGAATGAGACCTCCGCTGAGGTGGCTGACCTCAAAAAGCAGGTACATGGGCCAGTGGGATTGGGATAGAGGGTCTTGGAGGCAGGACCCGGTGCCGGTCCTGCTCTGTTGGCTCATGTCGGGAGCTGGGCTCTCCCCTCTGCACCAGTGTGACGTGCTGGTGGAGGAGTACGAAGATGTGATCGAGGACTGGTACAGACACCACCAGACAGAGGACCTCTCCCAGTTTCTCTGCGCAGAACACGTGCTGAAAGGGAAAGACACAAGTAAGTCAGCTGGTCCCGTGGGAAGGGGAGAGCAGGGAGGCCCAGCGCGGTGCTCCACTGCCACTCTCCTCCCCGCAGGCTGCCTGGCAGAGACCTGGACTGGCAAGAAGGGCGACCTGGCAAGCGTAGGGAAGAAGAAGAGCAAGAAGAAGAAGAAGGGACGGAAGGAGGAGAGCGAGGGAGCCGCCGCCCCTCTCCCAGCTGCCGCGGAGGCCCTGGAGGACAGCGGGGTGCAGGAGGCGGCGCCCCTGGCGCACAGCCCCGCCGACGAGCTGTAAGCGGCCGCCGCTCCGGCGGGAACCAAAGGAGAAGGGACTCGTGCGGCGGCGGGAGCGGCCGCAGCGCCAGCCTGGGCGCGGTGTTCGAGGAGTGGAGCCGCCGAGCCCCCTCGGTGCCCTCCCGGGGAGTTCTCGCTGCCTCGGGGCCGGCTCCTCGCCGCGCCAGGACTGTAAATAAATACATTTTCCCCAAACCTGCGGGCCCTGCTTCCCCCGCAGTGGGCGGAGGCTCCGCTGCCGTCTCGGTCCCGCGGAGCCGGCGAGCACAGGGACCCCGCGGCGGGGCGGGGCGGTCACTGGAGGGCGGGGGCAGGGAGGGGGCGGGGCCGAGGGCCGGAATGGGGCGTTGATGGGCGGGGTCAGGTGGAGCAGCGATTGGTCAAGCGGCTGGGGGCGGGGCCTTGGCGGTGATTGGCTGAACAGTGCGGGGGCGGGGCCGAAATCGAGCGGGGATTGGCCAGGTCGCGCGTAGGGGGTGTGACCACAGCATAACTGGTGCTGTGATTGGCTGAGCTAGAGGGCGTGGCTAGAAGAGCAACCCTAGCGTTGATTGGTGAGTGTGCGGGGGTGTGGCCATGGAGTGACTGGAGCTTTGATTGGCGGAGCCGTGGGTGTGGCCATGGTGTGACTGGAGCTGTGATTGGCCGATCCACGCTGATGGCGTGGCCGGGGCGTCACCAGAGCTGTGATTGGCAGAGCTGTGGACTTGGCCAGGGCTTGACCAGAGCTGTGATTGGTCGAACTGTTCGGGGGGCGTGTCTAGGGGCGTGATCTGAGCTATGATTGGTGGGGCGTGGCCTGGGCGTGCGAGAAGCTGTGATTGGCCCGGTTGCGAGGGGGCGTGTTCAGGGCGTGACCAGGGCCGTGATTGGCGTCCCCGCGGGGGCGTGTCCGGGGGTTGTCGTGTCGGTGTCGGTGTCGCTCGAGGCGGCCACGGCCGGGGCGCGATGGTGGACAGCGTGTACCGAACGCGGTCGCTGGGGGTGGCGGCGGAGGGGCTGCCGGACCAGTACGCGGACGGGCAGGCGGCGCGCGTGTGGCAGCTGTACATCGGGGACACGCGGAGCCGCACGGCCGAGTACCGCAGCTGGCTGGTCGCGCTGCTCCGCCAGCACCGCTGCCGCTCCGTCCTCGACGTGGCCTGCGGCACCGGGTGAGGCCCCGCGCCCCCCCTCCTCCCCGCCCCGGGGCCGCCCCCCGGGCCGCCCGGCCCCGCTGACAGCCGTGTCCCCAGGGTGGATTCCATCATGCTACTCGAGGAGGGCTTCCAGGTGACCAGCGTGGACGCCAGCGACAAGATGCTCAAGTACGCGCTGAAGGAGCGCTGGGAGCGGCGCAAGGAGGAGCCCTTCGACCGATGGGGTGCGGGAGCCGCGGGGGGCGCGCAGGCACCCCGGCACCTCCCAACCCCGCTGGCTCCCCCGGTCCGGGCGGCGCGGGGGGCGGCCGGGGGGTTCCTGCCCTCACCCGCTCCCCTCTGCTGCAGTCATCGAGGAAGCCAACTGGCTCACGCTGGAGAAGGACCTGGAGAAGCCGGGGGACGGGTTTGACGCGGTTATCTGCCTGGGCAACTCCTTCGCGCACCTGCCCGACTTCAAAGGTGAGTTTGGGGCGGGGGGAGGCGGCTGCCGCGGGCTGAGAACGTGCTAACTCAAGACACGAGTGGGGCAGGAGTTGCTGCGTCATGGACCGGCCCCCGGGAGGCTGAGATTGTGCCCCAGTTCCTGGCACAGAATCATGGACCAGTTTGGGTTGGAAGGGACCTTAAAGCCCAGCCAGTGCCAACCCCCCTGCCATGGGCAAGGACAACTTCCATTGTTGCTCAAAGCCTCATCCTACCTGGCCCTGAACACCTGCAGGGATGGGGCATCCACAACCTCTCTGGCCAGCACTTCAGCATCCTCAGAGTAAAGCATTTCTTCCCAAGATCTCATTTCAATCCCCCCTCGTCCCATCCCTGCACTCCCTGAATAAGAATGTGAGTGGGGCTGTTGGGTCCCATGGTGGGTAGTGCTGTGTGCATCCCTGGGCCATCCCTGCCCAGGCTGGAGGCTTCCTCAGGCTTGTGGCTTGCTCCCCACGCAGTGCGCTCTGCCCCTGTGAGGCTGAGAACGTGCCTGAGCTCATTCCATGGGTGGGTCTGGGGGTTTCTCCAGGCTGAGATTAGGGGTCTGTATGGGTAAGATGGAGACCCCAGGCTGTTCCGTGGGGTGCAGCCACTGCCTGGGGATGCCGCGGTTCCCTCCCCAGGCGATCAGAGTGACCACAAGCTTGCCCTGAGGAATATTGCCAGCATGGTGCGGCCGGGGGGCGTCCTGGTCATCGACCACCGCAACTACGATCACATCCTGGCCACGGGCTGCGCTCCACCCGGCAAGAACATCTACTACAAGGTGGGTGGCCGGCAGCCCACGCCCCATCCCGGTTCCCTCTGCCCCAGCCCCAGCTCCCTGACCCTGAGGGGAGCGGGCTGGGAGCAGGGCTGTGCCCCGGCTGGGGGCCACCGTGTCCCCGCAGGTCGTGGACCTTCTCCCGTGCTCCCCAGAGTGATTTGACCAAAGACATCACCACCTCGGTGCTGCTGGTGAACAACAAGGCGCACATGGTGACCCTGGACTACACGGTGCAGGTGCCCCCGACTGAGGCAGGAGCAGACCCCGAGATGAGGTGAGGGGGGACACAGGGGTGGCTCGTGGTGGGGGGTGGAGGGTTGTTCCTGTGTCCCACTGTCCCCTCACATCTTGCTGTCCCCTCACCTCACAGCAAGTTTCGGCTCTCGTACTACCCGCACCGGCTGGAGGCCTTCTCGGCCCTACTGAAAGGCGCCTTCCAGGGCAAGTGCCAGCACAGCGTCCTGGGTGATTTCCAGCCCTATACGCCGGGACAGGCCCACGTTCCCTGCTATTTCATCCACGTCGTGAAGAAGACGGCTTGAGAGGACTGCAGAGATGGGACTGTGGTGGCCAAGAGCTGCGAGCAGCTCTGGAGACAAGCTGGGAGTTGGGGCCATTGCTCAGATCCCTCTCCTATTAATTAAGAGCACTCACGATTGCTACCGGAGCCCGTGGTCCATGTGTCCGTGTATGGGCAGGGTACAGGGTGAAAGGGACAGATGCAGCCACCCTGGGACTTCCAGGGAAGGAAGTTCCTGGGCTGGGGGGAGCATGGAGCAGATGCAGGCGCAGCCTCACCCCCAAATCCCAGCTGTCTTGCCCACAGTGCAGGATTTGAGGCTGCCATTGAAGCAAAGGCAAGGATGGGTTGGCTTCCAGGTTTCTGCTGACCCGCTGAAGTGCAGCTCATAGGGATGTGACCAGTGTTGCCCCTTGCAACCCCCCCCAAACCTGGCACTGACCCCTTTTCCTAACAATCCTCAGCCCCATCTGGGGTGCCCACCCCCATTCCAGGGCTTCCCACTGTGGGAAGGCTCCAAACACCCAACCAGCACTTTTGTTGTGGCTGCAGCTCCCTCCTTGCCCACACTGGGGAAGAGGTGGGAGGCTGTTCCAGGAGCGCAGTGTGGTCAGAGACGGCTCTGCCTGAACAAGCTCAGGTGCCAGAGCTGGAGCAACAGGGCTTGAGGCACGCAGCAGCCGAGTCCTCACACGCGGAATGTCTGCAGCTGCTGGAGAACAAACCCTTCAGAAAAAGAACTGCTCCTCGACAGCCATGCTTGGCTCAGGGTCATGGCTGGCAGCAGTCTCGGTGCCAGCAGCACCGGAGCAAAGGCTGCCAGGAATGATCCTTTGGGGCTGAGACAACATAGGGCCACCCATGAGCCACACCGGCACCTGCAGGGACCTGGTAATGGCAGTGGATTTACTTGGGATCCTTGGCAAAGGCCAGGAAAGGGCACATGCAGTCATGCTGGCAGCTGCCACGAGGCAAGACAGGACTTCACAGGAGTCTGGGACAACTCATGCTCAGCACAGGTTGGTGCAAACAGGGCAGCTCAGGGCTGCTCCAGCTAAGGACTGAGTACTTCCAATTCCAGTGGGAATTTCCTTTGCTGCCACTTGTCCCCATTGCCTCTTCTCCTGTCACCCAGTTCCAGGAAGAACTGGGCTCCCTCTGTAGGGAGAGCTCAGCTGGCAGCTGAGCAAACCACACTCCCTTGGCCTCTCCTCTTCTGGCAACCCTTGCCAGTCGAGGGTGGCCCCAGCCCCATTTGCAGGCACTCTCCTCCTCTACCTGCAGGACACTGGGACTCACAGGGACCTTCCCATGCCAAAGACACCACAAAGAAGAAAAGACCTGAGGCCAGGTAGTGAATCCATAGTGCTGAAAAAACTGTATTTACTAGAGAGATCGCATCAAGCCCAGGCCAGCTGCAGAGCAGCAGGGCCCTGGATCTGGCTGCCCTCCGGCCCACATCCCTCCCCAGGTGCTGACACCCCAAAAATGCCTCCAGCCCCGTTCTTGCTGTCAAACCAGGCACAGTTCAGGCCTTGGTCCCCTACCAGTGTTCTGTCCCTCCTGAGGGCACTCCTATGTTGCCCACAGCCATGAGACTTAGCTTCCTACCCATGGGGAAGTTACCCTGGTATGTTCCTGGCAGCCACAAAACGCTCCTTGAGATGTGAGAGACCATTACCGAACACACCTCCAGCTTGGCTTCCACCAGGCTTTGGCTCAAGAAACTGCACAGCCACTTCTTCACCCAAGCATGAAAGAGGGGAGGTCCAGGAGACATCAGGTGGGTGCCTGCTGGTGTCTCAACGCACCATCCCCATTGCTCCTCCAGCCCCAGCTCGACTAAATATTATCAGGCAGCAAACTTCTGCTGGATGAGTCTGTACCTGAGCAGCTCCTGCTCAGAGACGGACGGCTGCAACCTCGCGGCGGCCTGCAGGAAGTCCTCCATGGTCAAGATCAGACCAGACCTCTCTGTATCCAGCCCTGCATGAGAAATAGCATTTGAAAAGGCTGAGACCCAAGCACAAGGGCAGCTGACAAGATCCAACAGTCCTTTCTCCATCTGCTGGAGACTGGAAGGGAAACCTGCATGTGTCTCCTTACCCCTGGGGACAGTGAAGATGATCACACCTGCATGAAGTGCCTGCCTGCCAATAACCCAGAGCCCAGCATTTAGACGTAGTCCTAAAGCTCTTCTCATAGAGCCCAGTTATCGGCAGGAATAACTCTCCTCTCTGCCCTGTGCTGTGCCACCCTGACATGTGGGACAGGGAGGGGCCAGGCTCCTACCTTCCTCGATCCATTCCACCTTGCGTTTGACAGCACACATCATGGCATCTGAGCACAGGGCGTAGATGTCTGCTCCTGTCAAATGAGCTGGGCATTTGTCCAGGATGGTGGTGAGGTTCACGGAAGGATCCAGTTTAAACCTGCCAAAAGGAAAAACCGCAGGTGTAAAAGCCACACCAAAAACAGACCAGGAGAGATGCGGCATCCAACATGACTGGGCAGGTGGAATTGGAGGCCCCACGTTTAGCTGCTCTGGCCTGTGCTCTGCAGGCTCAAAAAAAATCAAAAGGGTGGGGTTTTTTTCAAAACATCCCCTCACCAAAGACCTCTCTCCTGCTAAGTAGGATCAAAGGCAACTTTTTTAGTTCTCAGTGAGAGAAATGAAGTGCTCCACATGCTGGGAACAGCCTACAGCCAGGGCTGGAGAACACATTTAATTACAGACAATGCAAACCACCGTAACACCCAACCATCCCTTCAGAGACACGCTGCAGACAGCAAGCCTCCTTTGGCCTGGTACTGAGAGCACGCCTGCCAAGCCACACAGTGTGAGGATTCTTGCAGCCAGCCCACATGCTCACCTCTCCTGCTCAGCACCAGCGATCATAGCTAGCTGTGACAAAGTCCCTGCAGAGGCAGATTCACAGCTGCTCACCCAGCTGTGGTAGGTGGCACCTCTGCATCTGAATTTTAGGCCTTGTTTTTCCCCCCCGGGAGCTCTCAGCAGCTAGAAAAGCAGCCAAAGGTTGCTGCTCAGTGACCCCACACAACCCATGTAGCACAAAGCGCTGAACACCCCTGGATATTGCAGGAGAGGAAGTGAGACGAGCAGAGCTGCCTTCATCCTCAGGCCTGTGAACAGCAGGTGTGGTTGGGGCTTGCAGGAAGCAAATGGGACATTCCTGACACAACAAGCTGAGAGAGATGGGGTTGTTCAGCCTAGAGAAGGGTCCAGGGAGACCTTCTATCAGCCTTCCAGTACTGAAAGAGGCTACAGGAAAGCTGGGGACAGGCTCTGTATCAGGGAGTGTAGGGATGGGATGAGGGGGAAAGGTTTTAAGCTGAAAAAGGGGAGATTTACACGAACTATCGGGAAGAAATGTTTTCCTGTGAGGGTGGTGAGGCACTGACAGAGGTTGCCCAGAGCACCTGTGGATGACGCATCCTTCAAGGTGTCCAAGGCCAGGCTGGATGAGGCTTTGAGCAACCTGATGCAGTCGGAGGTGTCCCTGTCCATGGCAGTGAGGTTGGAACTGGATGGTCTTTGAGGTTTCTTCCTATTCAAACCATTCTATGACTGACTCTATGATTCTATGTTGGTGCACTGCAGTCTCATCACACTGGCCAAACTCCTGTTAGGATATGGCTGAGCTCCTCAAGAAGAGCGCGTGGGCATGGTGACTAAAGAAATCTTCCAACCCCTCCACCTGTTCCCATCCTGTAGGAATGTCAGCCCCAGTTCTGCTTCTGGAAGTTGCCCCGTCCTCTTCCCTAATGTACTGGCATGGGTCAGTGTCTCTGGGGCTCCTCAGGGTCAGACATGAAGCCAAGCTGAAGCACGCTAGACATCATCCCCAGGAAGGCTGCAGCCCACTGGAGTGTGGCAGAAAGCTGCTGTGAGAGCAGAGTCACTCACTTTCTGGTGACGGCACTCAGCACCTGCAGCTGTGACTCCCGGTCTTCACTGATGCCCACATAGACCAACTTGTCAAACCTGTCAGCAGAGAGAGGAGAACAGTTGAGGACGAGCTAAGACAAAGCTGCCACCAGCACTTGGCTCTCTCCACCAGAAACTGAAGGGTTGGCCTAGGGGCAGCTCCTTTTGCTGTCAAGTTTGTGGGTGATACAAAGCCTGGGGGGAGAAGCAGCCAGCATACTGGAGGGCAGGGCTGCTCTTCAGATGGGCCTCAAATGCACTGACACAAACCATGCGAGGTCCAACAGCAGCAGATATGAAGCCCTGCCCTAGATGGGCAGCCCGCAGGTGTGAGAACAGGCTGAGGGGCAGCTCTGCAGAAGAGGCCCTGGGTGACCAGCTCCTCCCACCAGTTTGCCACAGCAGGTCCCTTATTGCCCTGCACTCCTAAGACAACCACTAGCAGCAGGGGGGCTAACAAACAGTGGCATCTTGGGCTGCTGCTACAGGCACCGGCCTTCCCTTGGCTTCCTGTCTCCCTGACAAACTAGAGTCTCTGTGGAAGAAATGTGGTTGGGACGTTATCTAGCGCATCACTGCCTGAGGAGCTCTTGGAACAGCTTCGGAGCAAGGCAGTGTAAGATGCAACGTACCTGCCTGGCCGGAGCAGAGCTGGGTCCAGGAGGTCAGGCCTGTTCGTAGCTCCGATGACAAATACCTCTCTAGTGGATTGAAGGCCATCGAGCTCAGCCAGGAGCTGCGAGACAACTCTGAAAGGGAGAAAGATGGGACAGTCACAACTAAACCTTGGCAAGTGACCCACTGTCAACCTCAGCCACCAAACAAAGAGGAATAAGCAAGTCCATGTCTTGGATTTCAGCTCTTATTTCTTTCCTGAAGAAACCTGACAACCATTCAGGCTTCTCTATTTGAACGCAGCCAGTAGGCTCATTGCAAAGTGAGTGCAAACACCTAGTACTGCAGTCCTTCAGGCCTGTGTTTGGCTCTGAACCCTTCCAGGATGGCCACACACACTTACATCTGCTCTTAAGACACTGGCAACATCAACCACAGACAGGCACACGAGGCTATGGCTTAGGTTTCCCACTTGGATGTGCTGACTGGTCCTAACTTTCCCCGCTACGTGGCACTGCCCTGTGAGTTGAGCTGCAAGTCTGTCAGTCCTTGCTGGGGACATCCTGGCAGGCCAGCAACACTGTTAACCAGTCTTAAGGGCAGCCAAAGGCACGTGTTGCAAATCCAGTTCTGCAGCCATGGACTTAGGCTGGTCTGGCAGCACAGTGCTTTGCTGCAGGAATATCTCCATCAGGCTCTGGGATGACTTTAGGTGACCACTGGGCACCATGCCCAGCCCCTTCCAGAGCTGCCAGTTTGTGTGGGTGAAGATGGATGCTGGGGCACATGGTGTCACATAGTTTTCTCTCTACAAAAATGAGGTAGTAGCAAGATGCCAATCTCTTCTCAGGAAATAGGACAGGAGGAAATTGCTTCAAATTATGCCAGAGGAGGTTTAGACTGGATATTAGGAAAAATGTCCTTACTCAAAGAGTGGTGAAGCACTGGAACAGGTTGCCCAGGGAAGTGGTGGAGTCGCCATCCCTGGAGGTGTTCAAAAAGCATGAAGATGTCATGCTTTGGGACATGTTTTGGTAGGCGCAGTGGTGTTGGGTTAATGGTTGGACTGGATGATCTTAGAGGTCTTTTCCAACCTTAACAGTTCTATGATTCTATGAAAACTCTGCAGAACCCCTCATGGATGGGGAGGAAGATTAGATGGGGAGTATCAGCTCAGCAGAAAAAGTCTGGGGATATAACCCTATTTCTGGGTATCTCTAAGCTGTACATTCTTTGCTTCTACCAGTGGCAGCTGAAAGATTTCCCACTGCAGAGGAACAGCAGCTAAAAAGAGGAGAGCATGGCAGGGGTGTGAAGGATGACCTTGGAGAGGCCAAATGGGGCAGCTGGCAACCACAGAAGCAGGAGGAGACTCTGTCTTAACCAAATGTTTGCACAAGCTTGGGCAATCCAGAATCTGTGGCAATGCAAACAGCCATGCTATGTCCAGAGAGGAGAGACAGGCCACGCAGAGGAGCTGAAGGAAGCAGGGAGGGAAAGAGTAAAGAAAGGGAGTTGGGATGGACTCTGCCTTACAGGGCAATGCCCCCAGCTGAGGCAGGCATTCTGCTCTCCCAAGCACACGTGACGCTCACTCACCTGTCCATGACGCCCCCTGAATCTCCACTCCGACCACGACTGGGGGCCAGGGAATCCAGTTCATCAAAGAAGATAATGCAGGGAGCAGCTGCCCTGGCTCTGGCAAAGACTGGGAGGAGACAGCACCAAAAGTGAGAAAAGTCTGGAGGAGCAGTCAACAGCAACAGGACCCACCGGAAAGAACTGTGGATGGAAATCAGCTACCCAGTGTCTCATCAACAGTGATTGCTCCTGCCCGAGAGCCTCAGTGGGAGCTGGGACAGCCAGCACCCAGCACACTGAGGCTCAGCTGTGCCTTTAAGGGGCTGCTGTCCCATTAGGAATACCAGGGACAAGACTGACAGGAGCAGGGAGAGCAGGAGGAGAAGTTGCAGTGAGGCAGGGAACAGACTAGGTGCAGGAGACAACTGGGTTCATGTCCTTGCTGGCACAGGTGGGTGGGAGTTGGGAAGTTGGGAGTTGGTTTAAGCACCACCTCCTTCCCTCCAGGCACCAGATAAAAGCCCAGTCTTCCCACAAGCAGGAGCAAGGTGCATCTGCTCACCATTCCGCACATTCTCCTCGCTTTGCCCAACGTACATGTTGATGAGTTCCGGCCCTTTCACACTGCAGGGCAGGGAGAAGATTCAGCCAGTTAGAATGTGCCTGTCCACAGCCAGAAGAAAGTCAGTCCCATGATCCCACCACTCGTCACCTAAGGAACGTCATGGTGCATGTGGTTGCCACAGCTTTTGCCAGCAAGGTTTTCCCTGTTCCTGGAGGTCCATACAGCAGCAGACCAGACCGGCATAGACCCAGTGACAGCAGTTCTGGGTGCTCCAGGGGCAACTGGATAGTGTCCAGAATCTCCTTCTTCACCTCCTGGAGCCCACCAACATCCTGCCAGGACACGGAGGGGATCTGCCAAAAGAGGCAAAGTCTCTGTAAGCACCTCTTCCTAAGCAGGCCAGGGAAGCTCTTGCTCCAGTGCGGTACCAATCAGCAGCCCCCCTTCAGCTGTGTCCAGCTATGCAAAAAGTCAGCCTTGCACTGCACCACCCAGCACCCACACTTCCCTTCTCCTGAGCTTTGCAGTGGGGAAAGCAAAGTGTGTGTCCCCAGGCAAGGTGTGCTCACAGCATGCCACCTCATCTCCTAATCACAGAATCATTGAATGGTTAGGGCTGGAAAGGACCTTAAGGCCCAGACAGGGACACCTCCCACTGCGTTGGGTTGCTCAAAGTCTCATCCAATCTGGCCTCGAACACCTCCAGGGGCGGGGAATACACAGCTTCTCTGGGCAACCTGTGCCAGTACCTCACCACCCTCACAGGAAAAAATAACTCCCTAATATCTCATCTAAATCTCCCCTCTTCCAGCTTAAAACTGTTCCCCCTTGTCCTATCCCTGCACTCCCTGATAAAGAGCCTCTCCCCAGCTTTCCTGCAGCCCCTTTCAGTCTCCCCATAGCCTTCTCTTCTCCAGGCTGAACAAGCCCAACCCTCTCAGCCTGTCTTTGTATGGGAGGTGCTCCAGACCCCTGATCATCTTCATAGCCTCCTCTCCACTCACTCTAACAGATTAACGTTCTTCCTGTGACGTGGAATCATACCACCTGTCAGCAAAAATACCTCAGGGAAAGTATCAATCAGTGTTGCCTTTGTGGGGGAAAGTCCTGCTGCAGACCGGCCTGGGACACAAGAGGGAATGGAAAAATAAGAAAGAAAATTAAAGGAGAAAAAGAAACCTGGATCTAGCATTACGAGCTACTTCTGTGAAAGCACCTAGTGCTGCAGCTGGGTGAGACTTTACAAGGTCTTCACAGCAGAGCAACAACACCTGGGCTAACAGGAACCTCTGTCACGTGAAGGAAGATGCAAGACAGTGCAGCGATAAGACAAGGGGGAAAGGTTTTTAGCTGGAAGAGAGAACATTTACATGAGATCTTAGGAAGAAACACTTTCCTGTGAGGATGGTGAGGCACTGGCCCAGGTTGCCCAGAGAAGTCATGAATGCCCCATCCCTGTAGGTGTTCAGGACCAAATTGGATGAAGTTTTGAGCAACCTGATGCAGTGGGAGGTGTACCATAGCAAGGGTTGGAACTGGCTGGGCTTTAAGGTCCCTTCCAACCCAAACCATTCTATAATTCTATGACACTGTATGGAAAACTGGCTGGTTTTGAAAGGCAGGATGCAAGGATGCTTACAAGAAACAGTCAACTATAAACACACAAGGTGTCAGAGCAAAGAGAGAAAAGAGAGCAAACTTGAGAGAGGTGAGCCACACCACTTTAGTTATTTTATACTGAGTGAAACAATCTCAGAGGATGCTTGTAGTCTGCTCACAGTTTTAGAAATAGCAGGAATGCCAGTCTGCATGACAGATTCTTCTGAGAGCCTGTGCTGCTCTCCTGGGAACGTGCAGAGAAAGCAAAGCCCCAAACTCCTTCTCCCCAGCTGCTGGCTGGGTGGGGAACAGCTGCCGGTACAAATGGAGAGTTTAAAAATAGGCCAGGGCAAAATTCTTTCCCCTCAGCCAGTATGGCTTTGCTACTTGAGATGATGTTATCTCATGCTACTTATCCAGCTGTCCAGAAAGTCCACCAGCTAAAAATCAGGTCAGACAAGATAAGGGTTTCCAGGGAAAAAAAAAAAAAAAAAAAAAAAAAAAAAAAAAAAAAAAAAAAAAAAAAAAAGGAAAAAAATACGGGGGGGCAACAAGTTCAGGGCAATGGGCAATTTGCAATGAGGCTGGTGAAGGGTCTGGAGCACAGGGGCTATGAGGGAGTGGCACAGGGAACTGGGGCTGTTTTGTCCAGAGAGGACGATGCTGAGGGGAGACCTCATTGCTCTCTACAGCTCCCTGAAAGGAGGTTGCAGTGAGGTGTGTGCTGGTCTCTTACTCCAGGTAAGAAGCAATAGGATGAGAGGAAATGGCCTTAAGTTGTGCTAGGGAAGGGGCTGATTGGATATTAGGAAAAAATGTCCTTACTCAAAGAGTGGTGAAGTATTGGAAGGGGCTACCCAGGGAAGTGGTGGAGTCTCCTTCCCTAGAAGTGTTCAAAAAGTGTGGAGTTGTGGTGCTTTGGGACATGGCTTAGTCAGCACCATGGTGCTGGGTTGATGGTTCAACTTGATGATCTTAGAGGTCTTATCCAACCTTAATGATTCTATGACTCTACAGAAAGTTTATGAGCCCTCTTTCTTCAGTGCTGATGAACGGAAGAGTTGTTGTCTCCCCTGCACTCCTGCTTATACTGCCTTGCTAGAAAAAAGTCTGCAGGTATCAGCACAACTTGATGATCTTAGAGGTCTTATCCAATTCAGGGGAGGACATCATAAGTCTAGGACATGCTGCAGACACTGCTAGCAACTGGAGATTTGAAATAGGCTCTCTCTTGGAAGCTCAAGCTGCAATTGCAAATAAATGTGTGACTAACCAGAAAACACACATAGGAACTTGGAAGTTTTGTATGTTGAGAGTATCCAGGCCTGCTAATGGGCTTTCTGAATCACAGCCAATTACTAAGAAATTGATAAAGGATTGTAAAATCCAAACAAAATTAACTTCCATTCGCATGGCTTGTGCCGAGCATGCTCTATAGTTATTATTTGTCTTATAGTGAACTTGGCAAATGCACCTCAAAAGCAGTGCTCTATTAAATTTATGAATGAATTAAGGCCTGGAGTATCTCCTGGATGACGACAGCAGCAAGGTGTCACCATGCCAGGGTATTACTTGGAGTGGGTGGCTGGGGAAGGCACCAGAACAACAGCTGCAAGGCTAGCATTTCGTGATCTGTGCCAAGCTCAATCATTCATGCTCGAGGGCACGGAGAAGAGGTTCTGATTACTTCACTTGGTCCTAATAACACGTTACCCAACAAAACCAGTCATGCCACGTGATGTTTCCCTGGGTGCCGAGCTGTCAGAGGCAGATCACAACCCTCCTGAGAAGTGGCCTCTGCTGGTTCTCTCAGACACTCCATCTTTACTCTTCTCTGAAGAAACCCCAGCTGTTCAACCTGTCTTGCTGTCTGAAAAGCCTTTGCTGGTTTGAGCAGCATCCAAGGCCAGGGAAGAAGTAGGAAAGCCCATAGTGGGACTGTTTACCACCCAAGGCTGTGGAAATAGACCTGGAGGTGCTGGTTGACAGCAGCTGAACAAGAGCCACCAGCGTGCCCAGTTAGCTAAGAAGGCCAACAGCATCCTGGCTTGTATCAACCACAGTGTAGTCAGCAGAAGCAGGGAAGTGATTGTCCTGAGCTTGACAGTGGTGAGGCTGCACCTCAAATCCTGTTTTGAATTTTGAGCCCCTCACTACAGGAAAGATTTTGAAGTGCTGGAGTGCGTCCAGAGAAGGGGAACAAAGCTGGGAAAGGGTCTGGAGCACAGGGGTTATGGGGAGCAGCTCAGGGAACTGGAATTGTTTAGTCTGGAGAAGAGAAGGCTGAGGGGAGATCTCATCACTCTACAACTGCCTGAAAGGAAGTTGTCATGACAGGGATGCCAGTCTCTTATCCCAAGTAACAACTCATAGGATGAGATGAAATGGCTTCAAGTCACCAGGGGAGGTTTAGACTGGAAATTAGAAAAAAATTCTTTACAAAAAGAGTGGTGAAGCATTGGAGGCCCCATCCCTGGAGGTGTTCAAAAATGTTAGACGTGGCACTTCAGGACATAGTTTAGTAGACACAGCGGTGTTGGACTGACAGTTGGACTGGTCTTTTCCAACCTTAACGATTCCATGATTCTGTGAATATGTGGAAGGATACAGGAGGAAGTGATGTGCCAGAGCACAGCCCTTCCAGCAAGGTCTTAGAAGTATCTTGAGCTATGCAGCTCCAGAGAACCAACCCCCCTCCTCTACCCACCATCCTACCTTTGGTGCTCCCACTGCCTGCGAATGGGCATCGTGCAGCTGGTCCAGCGCAACATTAAAATCCTCCTCAAGTACTGGGAATCCAGCAGTGCAAAAATCTCTCTCCACTTCCTCATTCAGTCCACCTGGAAAACTGGTGAGGAAAGAGAAGGGAAGGACTCAGGCTCTGCCCTGTTCCTGGCATTACCAGGCTGGCTGTAGTTCCTCCCCTTCCCCACCTCCGGCCCTGTTGCCTGCACTACCTCAAGGCCTGGATGCGGGTACAAGCAGCCCGGCTGCTGTGGGACAACAAAGCACAGAAATCTCCCAGCACAAAACCCTGTGGATGTGGAAACAAACAGCATAAGTTCAGTCCCTGACCACAGCTCCAGCTAGGCCATAAAAGGTATACAGGGTAAAATTCCTCACAGAGCTGTTCTTTGAGGTTCTGTGCCCTGGTTAAAGGGTCTGGCCTCTTTTTTTTTTTTCCTACTGGTTCTGTCTACTAGCAGAGCTGAGCATCAACCAACACCCCTGCAAAAGGTGTGCAGCTCTTAGGGACTAGAAATCTACAGCTAAACACAATGTTTCAGGAACAGGGTTAACCACCAAAGAAGCTGGTTGGGCTGTGGGAATTGCCCCCTTTCTCCATGGCCAGGTAGGAGAAGCTGTCCCATTCCCCCTGTGCTGCTGTGGTTTCACTCACTGCAGTCCTGCGGGCCAGCTTGGACAGGTTCACTTCTTTGCCCAGAGGCAGACTGGCAGTCAGCATGCTCAGCATCAACCTCCTCTGCTCTTCTGAAGGGGCTTTGATTTTCACCTCGTGGAGAAAAGCAGTCTGCACGTCTGTAGGAACATCCTGGAGCTTGCAGGTTGTGCCGATCACCAGGACGGGGTGGCTGTTGATAAAAAGGGAGGACAGTGTATGGTCTCAGCTCTAGGGAAACTTCCCTCTTACACTGCCCGCACCTCCAATCACACTCTGATGCGTAGCCTTTCCTCCGAGAAACGCACACATATTGGCCAAAGAGTCCTGCACCCACTCTTCTCTTGCTCTTGAACTGCTTTGTAAGTTTTGTCTCCAAGTCAAGGCCCTTCAAATGACATTTCTTCCCTTGATGTCAGCAAACACCATGGGGCAGGGAGGCTATCCGGCCCAAGGTCCTTCCAGGAATCCTGCTCCCTTCCAGGGTCTCTGCAACCCTTGGTATGCTTTATGGCCAAGACTCATCTGAACAACTCGGAAACCAACTTCAGACAACAAAGCTGACCAACTCCCTATGACACTAAGCTGGAAGAAAAAGGGCCCTCTGAAGCAAACAAAGTCTGGGAGAGACTCCACTGGATTAAAAATAAAACAGGGCATGTTAGCAAGCAGTCACCTTACTGTAACGGTGACTGCTGCCCCAGGAATGCTGTAAGCAAACAATCACCTCAGATGCCCACAGCAAATAAGCAGGGTCCATACCTCAGTGCTAAGTCTCTGTCCAGGAGCAGCTGCCTCAGAGTAGCAATGACCCTGGCATCCTCTCCTAGTCTATCCCGATCTCTGCCAAGCACCTCGATGTCTTTCAGCAGGAGCACGCAGGGATGATACTGCTGGGCCCGGGCAAAGGCCATCTGTACTTTCTCCTCTGTGGCTCCACTGCTGTCACCACACAAACTAACGCAATCAACCTGCGAAACAGAACACACCACACAGTCTGAGGTGGCTGCAGTGTGGTCAGCTGGGGGATCCAGGACAACGTTCACTTCCACAAAGCTTTCCAGGGGCAAGTCACAGCTGAAAGGAAATCTAAGTGAAAGGACATATTAAAAATACACACATTAGTGACTCTCCTGCTGTTTCTTGCGTCTCTGCAGGAGGTGGAGGGGGCAGGAGGGTCTGGTCTGAAAGAGGTAAGGCCAAGGGACTGGAGAAGTCAATACAGTGGATGTCACGGCTCAGCAACCTAAGTTGGAACGGATAGGAAAAGCTGTGGAAAAGGCCAAGACAGGGAGAACAAAGTGTCCTGGAAGAACAGTGCAAAGAGCAGAGTGGAAGGCTCAGGAAACTGTTCAACCCAGTGCTGCACAGGCTCAAAGTGCAAGAGGAAGGTAGAAGGGTAAGAGGGGTAAAAAAAAAAACCCAAAACCAAAAAAACCCAAAAAAACATTAGAGGTGGCTGGAGGCCCAGACACTGTTTACAAAGCAAACAATTGATGAAGTCATTCAAAAGTGAGACTGGTGAGCCTTGAACAGCAGCCTGAATGCTGCTAGAAACAGGCAGTGCTGCCTCCTGGTGCTGCAAGTATGTTCAGGGAGAGACAAATCATCGCTGGGATTCCCTGGGCCTCATCCTCAGAAAGTGTAGTTTGGAGCAGAGACCACCACAGCCTCAAGAGCTGGTGCAAAGGGTAAGGATAGAGACACACAGCAGAGGAATTCCTGTGTTTCGTGTACTACAGACAAAACCAGGAGTCAGGGTTGTGGCAGGCAGTCAAAACAGCAGTAGTACCTGTGTGCGAGTACAGAAAGGCAGAGAGATAGGACAAGAGCCTGCTGATCATCAAGCAGAGGAGAACAGTGTGTGAGAATGACTGTGTCCTGGTAGAAGAGCATGCGGAACAGTCAGAGGAGGGGAAGAGAAGGTGGAATGGCAATGTAAGCATTGCAGTATGTGAGAAAAGGAGGAGAGAGCTTAAAAGCTGGGATATGAGAATAATGGACAGGAAATATCTCTGGCTTCAATAGTAAGAACGTTAGTCTCTAAAAGCAGCACACCAGGCCAAAGACAAAGCTATGGCCTTGCACATCACATCAGAACCTAAGGCTGCCTGCCAGGAGATGGCACTGCCACAGTGCTCCCAAAGACATTTTATAAAGAAATGTAAAGGTACTGTGAAGTCTCTGCAATACTGTACTGGAACCCAAGAGCTATGATACCCCTGGAGAAGATCAAGAGTTCAGCACCACTAAGCATCACGTTCAGAAGATTAGCTGCTCAGTAGCTGGCCAAGGCTGTATCCACCTCCCCATTGCCCTCCTGTTAAGGCTTTACTTGGATAGAAAAGAACAGTTAATGAGAGTAATGTCAAATTAACAGGACATAACTTCTAAAGAGAAAAAGAAAACCCTAATATCCAAAACACTTAGCTTGTTTTCTATGAGTTTAAACATACTATCAAAAAAGGAGCAAGCTTGTTTTCCTTCCACTGAAAGGAACCTTCCAGGTCTCTTCTTTCATCTTTCTTCTTCTTCCACGTCCTTTCAGAGACTCTCCTAGGAAAGTTGTCGTGTGACTTCCAACTCCCTCACTTTAGCAAATGTAACTCTACAGATACAATAAGCTGACAGCATTTGCAGAATCCACCCAGGCTGTCAAGAGCGAGCAAAGGAGATGTGCAAAAGGAAAACTATTTTTAACAAGTCTGTGAAGTGTGCCTGGGTGCCTAGAACCTCCAGAATTGGACAGAGATGGGGCTAGACCTCATTTTGGCCATGGGGCTTACCCACCACAGCCACAGCAGTAAGAACATATGAATGGCTGTACTGGCTCAGACCGCAAGTCCATTTTAGCTCACTATTTTGTCTCCAAGCATCACTAGAAGTGGCTGCTTAAGAAAGAGCAAGATCAAGGTCAGCATATATAAACGTCTCCCCTCAGAACTCTTCCAGGCACCTACCATTCCCACCAAAGGGGAAAGGGTATAACAATCTCAGTGCCCTGTCTGATGACAGAAGGTTAGTCTGCTGAAATACAGCGATGTATTGCAGTGTCTGTAAAGTACAGCAGACCAACAGCAATAACAGCAAGACTCAGTGAAGAAAGGTAGAAACACCCAAAGCCAAGAGATCTCTAACTTACTGTTTCAGAGCACTGGGCAGTACAAGCCAGAGGAAATATCTCTTCAAGTTTAAGTTTCCCACCTGAGCACCTGCTACTGGCCAGTCTCAGACACAGGCCAGGGGGCAAGATGGACCTTTAGGCTGATCCAAGTGGCTGGTGTGAGTTTCTACTCACCAGCAGTCATAATTTGTGCCAGAGTGAGCTGCAAACTCAGCTTGCTCAGACTCCTTTTGTCTGCACACACACACGGAAACAGTTCCTGGGTAGGCTTGTGTTATACCTGCAGAAGCAGGGTTGCTATGGCTAATTTAAAAAACACTTCCACAATTCTTCATACGTTGTAAATCCACCAATTGTCTGACCACAGGAGGAATTACCTTGAAGAGATGGAGGTTGAGGCAGCTACACGCAGCTCTGACAGCCACCAGTTTCCCACTGCCGCTTGGCCCTGAGAGGAGAACGTTGCAGGCCCCAGTCAATGCACTGGCCCTGAAACACAGAGGCAGTTCTCCCAGTAACCAAGCAGGACAGTCTCAGCTCTCCTGGGGTTTGCTGTAGAAGGAATTCTAACTTACTGACTGCTCAAGTGAGGCCGAAGAGCATCACACAGCTGCTTCACGACATCAGAAAGTCCAGCAGGAGCCAAGCTACTCCAGAACTCGTGGCTATTACAGGTTGGGGCAGATGGGACAGCGCTGTTTGTTGAACCCACCTGTGAGGAAGGGAAAAGAGCACTCTCTGGAACACTGCCAGAGAGAAGACCAGTACCAAGTGGCAAATTCTGTCCTGAAATGTCATTTTTTCAATTCCAGGAGACACAAGCCTCCACAGGCACCTTTGTCACCCACAGTGCAACCTCGGCCACAGATCTTCTGTACACCCTCCCTGCTCTCCACTAGCTTCTTACCAGGTAGAGAGTGCTGTTCTGGGTGTCCACCAGGTAACCCTCAGACTGCTCGCCTTCCTCCTTGCCTAAAATCTTCTTTGCTTTGAAGTAAAGCTCTGGCCACCTAAGGGAAAACACAAGCAGTCTAAATTGCTGAGCGGAGATCTTGAAGGCAGGAACAACACAGTTGTCAATAAGATAACAGCTGAAAGGCACAGGTAAGCAGAGGTACTCTGGCTGTCTCTCAGGACCCACATGGGTCCTTTATGGACCTCATTGTGCTGTCTGGCCAGACAGACCAACAGGACTGTCAACAGTTACTGCTTCTGCTGGTGGCTTCAAACCACAAGCACAGTCATGCTAACCTTATTTCAGCTCTCTCAAGACACTGTCTCTTCTGCCATCGACTCCTCCCAACTCTTCAGATTCACCTGCAGTGTATAAAACCTTACAGCACACAGTCCTTTAGGCTGCAGACTAAGATTCAGACAAGTACCATGAAACCCTTACAAGCATCCTGCCCTGGACACCTCACAGGAAAGAAGCTTTTCCCTACTAGACAGACCGAGGGATCTGCAGAGGTTTCAGCCAGGATTTTCTCCACCCTCTGAATAATCGTACCACTTGCACACCAACGCAGTTCTAATCTCTTTAGGTCCCACAAATTCTTCTGTCTTCTCTAGACTGCCACACGGCTAATATGCAAATCCACAAATGGAAGATTTCTACTTCCTAAGGTCCAGTCCTGCCTCCCTCGAAGAAACAGCCTAGAAAATACTTACCACAGTAAAACTATAGAACTACGACATTTTAAAACACATAGCACAGCTGAGCAGCGCTACAACATATCACTGATGATCTCAAAGGTCTTTTTCAACCAAACAATTCTACGATTCTATGATTCAAGGCAATTATTGACATTGCACACCTGTGTTACCCATGGCAGTTCCCTCAGTGACACAGCTGAAGCGTTTGCATCAACACCAGCCAAATCCTGCTGCAAGCACCCCTGCTCTGATATAAAGATGCCTTTCTCTCATTCAGCACAGATCTGTCTTAAAGCTATAGCAGCAAAACCAGGGAAGACAGAACTCGTGGCCAAACAGAAAGTTATTGTAGCAAGAAGTCATTCTAACATAAACTGTGAGAGCTTATATTCACACTTTATTGTTGCTTGCCACACATTAACAAGCCCAACTTCCACTTTGCTTTCTTTATATGGTGCTGGCTATCCACAGGCTGCCCCTCTTGCTCCTCTTCATTCTTTGTCCCCATCAGTTTCTCTGTCTCGTTTTCCTTTCTTCCCTCTATGACTAACAGAGTGACCCAAGGGAAGACTCCCTCTAAGCTGGAGCCCTCTATAGTCCAACAAAACCATTTCCCTCTTCCCCCTAAAATAAGATGCAGATAAACTCTAAATTCCAGGGACAGGTCAACAAAATCAAGACGATGAGGGGGAACAGACAAAGCCACAGTTTGCTGCCACCTACCTTAGGAATTTGTCTGGATTTGCTTCTAAAAACTCAGCATACCCAAATGTTGGAACACACAGGATGTCTCCCTCCTGAACAAGCCTACAAAAAAAAAAAAAAAACCCAGGGAGTTTTACCAGTGAAAGAGTGAATTCTGGTTGTATGTCCTTCCCGGTCCCACACAACATGTCTTTTTACAGACAAGAATGTGGCTCTTCCTACCAACTCATTCCTTTCCTGTAAATAAAACTGGAGATTTAGCATGGACTGGATGTGAGAAGGCACATCCAGGCAATCAAGGGGGAACCTTCTAGGAAGAACACTTCTTCCAGACAAAGTAGCCTCCTTATCCCTGGAACAGCTAACTCCAACAACAGAAAGTCTCAACAGCCAAATGAAAGAGGCTCAGGGGCAGGTATCTTCAGAGACTATGGCAGCACATCCAGTTTCCCAATTACTCAACTTGATTCAAAGCTGAAAAATGGAGTTAGAGCATTCCCCAGAATGGAGATTTACAGGCACCACCTGGAAGCCCTCAGCACTGGATGGCAGATCATGAAGAAGGGGAATCAAACCTAACTTCCAAAGGACAGGAGAAGAGGTGTTGCAAAGCACTCTCCTGAGGAGAAGACAGTACCACAGAATATCCCAAACTACTCAGTCTCCATTGAGGTGTAGATGACACACACAGTCAGTTTGTATCCGACTGCATGAAGTTTAACAAGGGCAAGTGCTGTGTTTTGCACCTGGGACACAGCAAACCTAGACACCCATACAGACTGGGGAGTAAGGCTGGAGAGCAGCCCTGCAGAAAGGGACCTTGGAGTTCTGGTCGATGGCAAGTGGAATATGAGTGAGGGAAACCGTGTCTTGGGGGGCATCCAGCATGGCATTGCCAGCTGGTTAAGGGAAGAGATTGTCCCATTCCACCCTGCGCTGGTGCAGCCCCACCTTGAGTACTGGGTGCAGTCTGGGTGCCACAAGATAAAAATGACATAAAGCTACTGAAGAGTGTCTAGAAGAGGCCACAAAGTTGGTGAAGAGTTTAGAGGGGAAACCATATGAAGAGCAGCTGAAGTCACTTGGTCTGTTCAGGCTGGAGGACACTGAGGGGAGACCTCATCACAGTCTGCAGCTTCCTCACAAAGGGAGGAGGAGCAGGCACTGAGCTCTTCCCTCTGGTGACCAATGATGGGACCTGAGGGAATGGCAGGAAGATGTGCCAAGGGAGGGTTAGGTCTGATATTAAGAAAAAGTTCTTCACTCAGAGGGCAGCAGAGCACTAGAACCATTTCCCCAGGGAAGCGGTCCCAGCGCCAAGCCTGACAATACTCCAGAAGCACTTGGCGAACGTCCTCAGACACATGGCATGAATGTTGGGGGTGTCCTTTGCAGGGCTAACACTTTGACTCAATGATCCTTCTGGGTCCCTTCCAACTTAGGAATTCTACGATTCTAAGGTTCTCTCACCAGGGTGCCATGAACACCAGCTGAAGGTGCATCCATGAGCCTAGCCTGTGAACAGAACCATGTGTCTGCCCCATGCCACTCACCGGGGTGTCCCAAAGTGCTTGTAGAGGATGCAGTCATAGCCTTCCTGGGCGCTGTAGGCTGGCGAGCAGACAATCTCCAGGTGCAGCTCCTTAGCAAAGGGTGGCACAGACAGCACAGACTGACTGCCCTTTCCATCGGCAACGCCAGACCTTTCATATCTCTGGAGAAAAGAAAAAGGACCGTATCGTGAGACCCTGCCACTCCCCCCACAACCTGCACACCTCTCTGCTGTCATACCCCCTGGCCCAGAGATTCCTGCCGCCTTAACCCCTGCAGTCCCTGGTTCCAGAAACCCCCACAGGTCCTACCCCAGAGAACTCTGACCCAGAGCTCCCCTCAGCCCCCATCCCAAAGACCCCCAACCCAGAGCCCGCTACGTTCCCTGCCCTGACGGCCCCCAGAGGCCTGTCCCAGAGCTTCTGGCACTCCTACCTCAGAGACGCATGCACCCACCATTCCAAACACCCCTGTATCCTGTGTTCTAGAGAACACCCAAGCACTCCTCTCCTGGACCCTCCAACACCCTCACCCCATAGACTCCTGCACCCACCATTCTGGAGAGCCTGGCACCCCTTCCCTGACCTCAGAGACTCCTGCACCTACCATTCCTGAGACCCCTGACATCCCGTGCCCTGGCCCCAGAGACCCCCCCCAGCCCTGAGCCCTTGTTTCCCACTGGTCCCAGAGACCCCTCTACCACCCTGACCCCCCAGCCCTGGCTCTGGAGTCCCCCAATCTCCCACCTGAGACCACTGGCACCCCCTTCCCTGGCAAGGCTTGTCCCAGAGCTCCCGCCCCACCCGCTGCCCCCTCACCCTGATGCGGAGGCTGGTGGGAGCGGCGGGGTCGCAGTACAGGTTGAAGGCGAGCGCGGGGGCGAGCCGGGCGGCTCCCTCGCCTCTCGCCACCCGCGGGAACTCCCAGGGCGGCGGCCGCGCCACCAGCGCCGCCAGGTGCTCCCGGGGGGGGCCGTCCTCGGTGCCCACCGTCACCCACTCCCCGTGGAACAGCCCCAGCGCCAGCAGCAAGCTCGGGCTCACCCACACCTCGGCGCCCCCCGAGCCCGCTCCGCGCCCCGCCCGCACTCTCGCCGCGCCCCGCGTCGCGAACCGGGACACCACGGGGGGAGGCGGCGGCGACGGCGCCGCCGCCTCCTCC